>QZML01000505.1:5947332-5971015 GCA_016801275.1 Hystrix brachyura | reverse complement strand
TGGTGCTCACGCTGCTGCTGTACACGGCGCTGCGCTGCTCGGCGATGCCTGGTGAGGGCGCGTGCGGGCCTGGGAAGACCACGCTGGTATGCTCGAGCGCGGTGGGGAGCTGGTCGTACTCACAGCAGAGGCGGCAGAGGGTGTGCTCTGGGGAGGGCCCGCCGAAGACGGACCTCATGGCCTTCAGCCCGAGTTTACCTGACTCTAAGGATAGAGAGGACCAATTGCAGAGAACTGGAGATTCCTTTGCAAAGGTTAGTTTCTAATATCCTTTTGTTCAGTCTGAAGTTTCATGTTCTCTTTGCTCTTATTTTCTTCATAATTTTACTCCTCAGAATCAAATTTATGTGGGGTTTCTTTATTTCTGTTCCTGTATTCATCTAAAATATTTTGAAGGTGGTCCCTGTAGTGCATGCTTTTAGTCCTAGTTATTCTGTAGGCAAAGGTGAGGGATTTAGAATCACTAGAGCCAAGACCAAAGCTTGGCAACACAGGAAGAGAGTATATCAAGACAGTGTATATTGGCTGCTTTATATGTTTTGTTATTTGACATATATTCATATAATTTCAATTTCCAATACTTGTTTTCCCTAGCTCCACCTTATTTTCTGTGATATTCCCCTTCGAAGTAAACATTTTAGTATGATTTATCTACAATACACACAAACATAGACAGAATGATGTATCTACATCAATTGTTAGAAAATGAAAGCCCTTAACTGCCTCTCCTCAAGCCTCTTACATGTACCTTCCAAATCACGTCCTCTTATTTTTTCCCAAATGTAACATTTGATGTTTGTAACTGTGGTTATTTGTGGTATGTTCCCTGAATTTTAAAAAATAGAACTGCGCAAAATGTGTTGTATGTGCACATTTGTGTTCTTTGTATTTATCACTCATCATTGTTTTTGAAATGATCTGCATTATTCCATGTAGATGTAGCTCATGAATTCCATTTCTACCATTATTTTATGAATATACTGAGTTATCTATCCTATAGTTGAAGAGTTTGAGTTGTCTCTATTTTAAACAATTGTGTTCATAAATATATTGTTCATATCTTTGGGTGTCTGTCTATATAAATTTTCCCTAAGTATTTATCTAGAAATTAGGTTAATGAATCACAGACTGTGGGCTTCTCTGCATCTTTGGTAGATAATGACAACCAATTTTCCAAAGTGTTTTTACTGTTTACCCACTATCTGCAGTGTACTGAGAGTTTCTTCTGTTCCACGTCATGTCTAAATTGGTCAGGTTATTTTCATAGTATCCTCTTTACTGGGTGTAGTTTGTATTTTCATTTTGAATTCAGTTCATGTTTCCTGAATTTCTTTTTTTGAGACAGGGTCTTGCTATGTACTTCATGCTGACCTCGAACTCACTATGTAGCCCAGGCTGGCCTTGAACTTGCAGGGATCCTTCTGCCTCAGCCTTCTCAGTGCTGGGATTTCAGGCATGTGGCACCATGCCTGGCTTGTTTCCTGAATTTCTGAGGCAATAATATCTATTTGATCATTTAGCATTTTAATATCATATTTTGTTTAATAGGTGTTCAGGTCTCTTGCCTGTGAATGTTCTGTGATATCTTTTTATGTTTTATTTTCTTCCATGAAACTTTCTTCCTTATTCTGTTATTTTCTTAGATCTTTAAAAACCTTTCAAGTATCCTGGACATGAACTGTTTTGATTTCCTAGTTTTCTACTCTGTGGCTTATTTTTTACTTTAAAATTGTGCTTTAGGTGAAAAGAAATTCTTAATTTTAGTTAAATTCAAGTGTCAGGTTTTCCTTTAATGTATATGATGAAAAATTTTCTGTGGTATATTTTGTTTCAGTGTTGAAGTTACATATAAATCCATTTGGAAATTTTTTCATTGTTTTGAGATATAGATCACATTTATTTTCCCCAAGGTTTATCTAGGACTCATAAAATGAGATTGAAAGTATTTCTGTCACTTCAGTTTTTTCTTGACTTCATGGTTTGGTAAAATTTAGAAGACTTTGAATTTTCCAGGGAAGCTTCTGTGTGTGTGTGTGTATGTGTGTGTGTTTGATTACTGATCAGATCTCTGCAGTGGTTATAAGTTTGTGCACATTTTTTATTTCTTCATAATTCATAGGTTGTATGATAAAATTTATGCTTCTAGTAATTCATCCATTTCTTCTTGGCTGTCTGATTTGTTGACATATTTTTGATGGTATTCTTATATTTTTATTTTTGTGGCATCTGTTGTAAAATCTCTTTATTGATTTCTAATGTTATTTACTTGAACCTCTCTTTTCTTAGTCTAGCTAAAGGGATGGTCAATTTTGTTGATATTTCCTAAAAGCCAATTTAAAGGTTTTTTGTCTTTTTTTCCTATTGGCTTTCTATTCTCTAATTGATTCATTTCTGCTCTAATCCTTATTATTTTCTTCATTTTGCTTCAGGCATATTTGTTCATCCTTTTCTAGTTTCCCAAGTTATATACTTTGTTTTTTTGTTTGAGATCTTTCTTCTTTTTATCATTGTGCACTTCCCTTTAGGTACTGCTTACACATTACCTTTAGGTAATGCTTTTGCTGCATTGTGTAAGTTTTGGTGTGTTGTTTTCTTTTTAATTTTTTACCTTCGGTTTTTAAAGTTTCTTGTATCTGTAGGTTGATATATTGATATACTTTATCACCTTAAGATAAAATTTAGTAATCTGCTTTCAAATATTGCTGCTACCTCACATTTCCTTTCCTCTTCTGGGATTCAAAGTAGTTGTGTGTTAAATCTTTTCAGTATGTTCTTTATGTTTTTATACTCCATTTCTTTTAAAAATCACTTTTTTCTTATTGTCATGTGGTATATATGTTATTCCAAACCACCTTTTGTTTTAGTAATTTTCTTCTTTGTCCAGTCTACTGTCAATATATTCAGCTGAATTCTTAACTTCAATTATGTCTTTTTCCACTTAAAATTTTTATTTTTCCTTTTAAAAGTAGATTAAAGTTTTTGTGAAATTCCCTATTTTCTTATTTAATTCAGCACATTAATCATAGTTATTTGTCATCTGTAAGGTCACTTTAATAGCAGAATCATCTGCATATCTCTTTTCTATAGTTTGTTTTTTCCCTTATGATCCTCTTTCTTGTTGTGTCTGTTTTGGATTCTGGATATCATGCATGAAAAGTTGTTCTTGATGATGTTATCTTCTTCAGAAGAGATTGACGAACTTTAAATATCTGCTAGATGTGAATTTAGAGTATGTAAAAAAAGCTTGAATTGAAATAAACACTTCATATTTTTTTATCTGCTACTATGTTCTCTGACAGTAAAATCTTCTAAAGATCTTATTTTTGTTGATATTATTTTCTTCATTGTATTTTGTAGACTAATTTTAAATAGTACAAATACTAGGAAAAGAATTTGCATCTTATTTTAGATCTGCTTTTTTCATCTCTTCCACTGATTCCTAAGAAACCAAGATTATTGAAGTTTTCTCCTCTTTAATTACCCTGCTTTCTCTTCACCTGAGTTCCAGGTGTATAAGATACTTCACCCCCACTTAGTTTCTACTGACTGCCTACGATTTAAAAACTGGGTACAGTCTGAGAGGTCATAACTTTCCTTCCATTTAATGTCAACTTATGCCAGAGACATAACAAAAGTTTCCTGAGATCATATGTTTTGAGTTTATCTTTTTGTCCCTTTCCACTGAGTAAACTCATTTGATTCTAATGAAAGTAATATAATTTTATGAAAAAACACTTCTTGATTTAATTTAAAAAATTCACACGGTAATTTGAAATTATCCTAATTTTTTTATCCCAAGTGGATATATAAATATTTCAGCACTATCATTATCATTATTATTGTTATTGTCATTGGTAGTGCTGAGGATTGAGCTCAGAGTCTTATAGTTCAGTGCCCCAATCCCAGCCCTAGCACATTTCTTTATAGGGCAGTTATACCTTCTCCCATGAACCATTATACAAAAATTATTAGATTTATACTATATATACATACTGTGCTTTCACAGTAAGGTTAATTTGCATACACAATTAATTTTGGAGGGGTCAAGTAGCATAGTTTCAGGAATTGTTATACATCTTTATAAAATTGCTTCAAATTTTCCTTTTATTCTTTTGGAATCTGGTAGAGTTATGTGATTTTCCACAAGTAGGAGAAGAAAAATATAGCTCTTCAAAATATTTTTCTGTATTTTGTTGGGAATGAAATACATTTAGTTTTATGTAAGTTAAAATTTCTCATATTACCAAAAATTTACTGAATTCTTGCAGTAAATAAAGTGGAGATACCATAAAACATTGTATGGTTTTCTCCATCTAAATTTATTCTTAGACTGTGGGATGCAGCTGAGTGGTAGGGTGCCTGTTTAACACACTCATGCACAAAGTCCTGGGTTGCAGCACGGCAGCACAGAAAATTCATTCTTAAAAATGAAGTTCTATTTATATTGTGCTACTTAAATATGACTGACATTTCTAGGTCAGTCAAGAAACTAATCTGTAATATCTGACTAAAAGAATTGCATGGAAGATTTAAAGATTTTCTTTCTATGGAGTCTTCCATAGATTTCAGACTTGAGAATCTAATTATTGAGAAATATTAGACAAATAATTAAAGACAAACATTAGTGATCATTCAAAGTAAGTATAATTTAAAAGATGTAAAGATGAGTCAAATGTTACGAATTTTGTTTTCTCCTGAAATATCTATAATAACATGAGTTTTTGTGGTACTGGGAATTAAACCCAGAGCCTTCACACTGAATTCATCATCAGACCTTTTTTATTATTTATTTTGACACAAGGTTTTTCAAAGTTACACAGGTTGGGCTCAGATATTTTTTCCACGTTAAGAGAAGAATATGGGGCTGGGGATTTAGCTCAGTGATTAGAGTGCTTGCCTTGTAAGCACAAGGGCCTGAGTTCGATCCCCGGCACCACAAAAAAAAAAAAAGAGAAGAATATGAATTGATAATGTTTGTGATATTTTCACCATCGAACACATCTATTTACTCATTATTTCCAAAAAAAAAAAAAAAAAAGAGAAGAATATGAATTGATAATGTTTGTGATATTTTCACCATCGAACACATCTATTTACTCATTATTTTTCCAAAATACTCTGTAAATTAGATGCTCACATTCCTAATACCATACCATCAGTTTTGCTGCTAAATACTTAATATTTATTTTTTCCCAAAGGATATTTCATGTGTTTTGTGTGACTTTCTGCTATGTCCTATTGCCATAGCTTTGTAGTTTTATATCAACCACTGTTCTGTAAATGAAAGCAGCATCAGTTTATGTCATTTTCAAAGCATTTAGTATCATTTTCTTGTTTTGTACCACTATGTATTAACATATTAATAATTATTATTATGAATAAATACTAGCTAATTTAGTTTTTATTAATCAGCTTTCTGGCCCATTTTTCCCAGAAGTGCTACCCTGGAAGTAATCCTTCACCACATGGACTTTGGGGGACACTTAATATTCATAGTGGTACCTAAATGATCTGAATATTTAGGGAAAGTCATGATAGTAGAGACAGTAAGAAGCTTATAAAACTTAAACTAAAGGAAGGGATACATACATTTTAAAAGATTATATACTATGTATAACAAACTATGTGACATTGTGTTATTTATTTACAAGTTTGACCTCTGGAAATCAGGTGAATTTTAATTGCCTTTGGATTTTCTGGTAACTTATTATTTTTTCACATATTTGTGTGTGTGTGTGTGTGTGTGTTTGGTGCTGGGGATCACCAAAACATATTATATATATGAAGAGTGTGATATATATATTCAGAATATTAAATGTGCCTTGATAGAAGTTTTGGTGACATTTTCTTTTGGTCATATTTATTATGTGAAACACACACAATATTAAGGACAGTTGTGAAATGGAGAGTAATGAAACTAATAGAGAAGTAGCTTGATTAATAAATTGCTCTTTTTTTCAAGGTAGGTGATTTACTAGAACCTAAATATTTTGTGGGATACTACAGTTCATAGACAATATTTAGAATATCTGCATAAGTCAAGATATGTCGCTGCTCAGTTTGAACATCTTGATGAGCTTCAAATGAAGTTGAGTGCTATAGCACTTGCCCAGCATGCCTGAGGTCCTTAAAAAAATAAGAAAGAAGAGACTTGTAGCAATTCTCTCTATTTGCTTCTACTCTGAAAGTAAGTATAAGGATGTTTACCAAACTTGTTTTAGTATACTTTTGACTTCTACAAAACTGAACTCTTCAAATTACAGTATTTGAGTCAACACAAAAGTAGGTAGATGTTATAAAGAAATAAAAGAACTAACTTCTCATTAATTTTGAAATTAACCCAAACAGTTTTAGTTTCGTTGAAGGCAACATCAACAAAATGTCAGTACTCTCCATTGCAAAGTAGAATAAAAGTTTGCTTTATGAGTAACACAAAAGTAGTATGCATCATTAAAATAATGTAAGAAAAAATTTAATATGACATATCTATGTAGAGGAAAAAAGTAAAATTGTTAACCATTAGCAGTTATTTTTATCCATTTGCGTGTATGTAAACACATCCCTAAATAAAATAGACCAATACAAATAACTCTTGTAATGATTGGGGTGTCATTGCTGCAGATGTATTGATTTTGTAATATTTAATGATGTGCTTATATTGCTGCATTTTAAGTTTGAATGATATTCCTTGATTAAAGATAATGAGATATGCAGACTCATAGAAAACATGTCATTGAAGTTGCTGATTTTAAAGAAATATTTTATGACTCTAAAATAGGTAAGGCAAAACAAAGTAAAATACACTTTCATCCACATGATGTCGCTGTAGACCGTACTATTTCCCCCCTTTCCAACATCAAAGGGATACAGTGAAATACAGTGAGTACATTCACAAAGGAAAAGGATCATCCATTTTTTGATCTGCTACGGAAGCTCAAGAAGGTGAGGAAATAAAAAAGATAAATTGGAATTAAGTTTCCAAAGGATATTGTGTGGTGATGCGAT
This sequence comes from Hystrix brachyura, assembly GCA_016801275.1. NCBI lineage: Eukaryota > Metazoa > Chordata > Mammalia > Rodentia > Hystricidae > Hystrix > Hystrix brachyura. The sequence goes on along the minus strand of QZML01000505.1, from coordinate 5,964,010 downwards.
AGAGATTTGCGAAGTGGAACTAGATTGCGATGCTATATTCCCAGAGAGGAAGTCCGGGATTCCGGCGTCTGCTGCTGTCGCTTCTGCTCTTGGCAGCCTGGGAGGCGGGGAGCGGCCAGCTGCACTACTCGGTCCCTGAGGAGGCCAAACACGGCACCTTCGTGGGCCGCATCGCGCAGGACCTGGGGCTAGGACCTGGGGCTGGAGCTGGCGGGCTGGAGCTGGCGGAGCTGGTGCCGCGCCTGTTCCGGGTGGCGTCCAAGGAGCGCGGGGACCTTCTGGAGGTAAATGTACAGAATGGCATTTTGTTTGTGAATTCTCGGATCGACCGGGAGGAGCTGTGCGGGCGGAGCGCGGAGTGCAGCATCCACCTGGAGGTGATCGTGGACAGACCGCTGCAGGTTTTCCACGTGGAGGTGGAGGTGAAGGACATTAATGACAACCCGCCTAAATTCTCCCGACAAGAACAAAGATTACTTATTTTAGAATCAAGAATGCCAGATTCGCGGTTTCCGGTAGAGGGCGCATCTGATTTGGATATCGGAGAAAACGCAGACTTGAGATACAAAGTAAATCCTAACGAATACTTTGGCTTGGATGTTAAAAGAAATGAAGAGGAAACAAACGTTTTAGAGCTGATCCTGAAGAAACCTTTAGATAGAGAAGAAGCACAAGAACATCGTTTAGTACTAATTGCAACTGATGGAGGAAAACCGGAACTAACAGGTACAGTTCAGTTATTCATCAATGTACTGGATGCGAATGATAACGCCCCGGAATTTGATAAGTCCATTTATAATGTCAGATTGTTAGAAAATACACCGAGGGACACATTAGTTATTAAACTTAATGCCTCAGATGCAGATGAGGGCATCAATAAGGAGATAGGTTATTTCTTCAGTAATCTGGTTTTTGATGATGTAAAATCTAAATTTATGATCAATGCCAATAATGGTGAAATAAAAGTTAAGGGAGAATTGGATTATGAGAGCAGGAACTTATATGAAATTAATATTGATGCCGTGGATAGAAGTTCATTCCCATTAACAGGGCATTGCAAAGTGATTGTGAAACTCCTGGATGTGAATGATAATACTCCTGAGATAGCCATAACTTCCCTTTTTCTGCCTATCAAAGAGGACGCTCCCATGGGCACCGTCATCGCCCTGATTAGCGTGACTGATCGTGACTCAGGTGCCAACGGGCAGGTGACATGCACACTGAAGCCTCACCTCCCCTTTAAGCTGAAGTCCACTTTCAAGAATTACTATTCTTTGGTGCTGGACAGCGCCTTGGACCGGGAGACTATATCTGACTACAAGCTGGTAGTGACAGCGCAAGATGGGGGCTCGCCCTCCCTGTGGGCCTCGGCCACCGTGTCCGTGGAGGTGGCCGACGTGAACGACAACGCGCCGGCGTTCGCGCAGCCCGAGTACACGGTGTTCGTGAAGGAGAACAACCCGCCGGGCTCCCACATCTTCACGGTGTGCGCGCGCGACGCGGACGCGCAGGAGAACGCGCTGGTGTCCTACTCGCTGGTGGAGCGGCGGGTGGGCGAGCGCGCGCTGTCGAGCTACGTGTCGGTGCACGCGGAGAGCGGCAGGGTGTTCGCGCTGCAGCCGCTGGACCACGAGGAGCTGGAGCTGCTGCAGTTCCAGGTGAGCGCGCGGGACTCTGGTGTGCCTCCCCTGGGCAGCAACGTGACTCTGCAGGTGTTTGTGCTGGATGAGAACGACAACGCGCCCGTGCTGCTGGCGCCTTGGAGCCAAGGAGCAGGGTCTGCAGCGAGTGAGCTGGTGTCGCGGTCAGTGGGCGCGGGCCACGTGGTGACGAAAGTGCGAGCAATCGACGCTGACTCTGGCTACAATGCTTGGCTGTCTTATGAGCTACAGCAGGCGGCAGGAGGCGCGCGCAGTCCGTTCCGTGTGGGGCTGTACACGGGCGAGATCAGCACGACGCGCGCCCTCGACGAGTCCGACCCGCCGAGCCAGCGCCTGCTGGTGATGGTGAAGGACCAAGGGGAGCCGCAGCTGACGGCCACCGCCACTGTGCTGGTGTCTCTGGTGGACAGCGGCCAGGCACCAAAGGCTTCGTCGCGGTCTTTGACCGGGAGCGCAGACCCGGAAATAACGCTAAGATGGCGGTAGTGGACGTGAACGTGTACTTGATCGTCGCTATCTGCGCGGTGTCCAGCCTGCTGGTGCTCACGCTGCTGCTGTACACGGCGCTGCGCTGCTCGGCGATGCCTGGTGAGAGCGCGTGCGGGCCTGGGAAGACCACGCTGGTGTGCTCGAGCGCGGTGGGGAGCTTGTCGCAGCAGAGGCAGCAGAAGGTGTGCTCTGGGGAGGGCCCGCTCAAGACGGACCTCATGGCCTTCAGCCCCAGCCTACCTCAGGGTCCAGCCTCTACGGACAGCGTGAGTTTCAAAAAATCTTATTCACATCGATTTTTCCTCTCACTAATTAGCATTAAATATTCACTGTTTTCTTCCATAATTTCTTTAGTTTTAAATTTTTGTACATTATTATTGTACACAATTATTGTAGAAGCTCCTCATTCTACTTTCATTTATACTTTTTTGTAGTCTTTTTGTTGTTGTTGTTGTTTGTAGTCTTTAAATTTGAGTCATTGTAAAAAATTTAATTCAGGTAGGTGTGGTGTTGAATGCCTGTAGTCCCAGGACTCTGGAACTCTGTGGCAGGGGATGAGAGGTTTTAGTCCAGCCTGGGAAGTTTAGTGAGTTAGTAAGACCCAGTCTCAAAATGAGAAAATAAGCAGTGGGGATGTGGCTCTGTGAAAAGCCCTTGGGTTCAACGCCTCGTACGAAACAAACAAACAAAAAACTAATTTAGTCCAGCATGGTGGTGCACATCTGTATCCATGAGCACAAGGCCAACTTGAGCTACATATTGAGACCCGATCTCAAGAAACAAAGCCAAAGAAAAAACTCCAGAACTACTTTATTGCATGTAATTTCTTTTTCTTAAATATGACTTTCAATCACTATATTATTAGATTTTATCAGCACAGGTAATCAGTTGATCTTTACACGAGACAAAATATTTTCAAAATTAAAGTTTAATATAAACACTAATCTCTAGAAAATATTATAGGAATATAATTGTATGATACAGTTGGACTTATTTATCCTCAATGTCTCATTAGTACATAGGAAAAATTTTCATCAGTCTTTCAATTATGCCTTTTATTTTTTTGAATTTAAATATTTTTATCTTCTTTTTACAGTATAATATTTAATTTGCTTTTTAGTCATATTTGTGCAGTAAGTGATTTTTTCAGCTTTTTCTAAACAGTTGGCCTTGCTTACTCAAGATGAAGTTGATATTTGTAATTTGAAATTTAGTGCAAGTGGCTTTATTATATGAGTTAATTGTATAGGAAATATATGTATAACATTTAAAATTTTAATAGTACAAAATTTGCCATTAAAATTGCCCTTCTACATCCATCACAAAGGCATTTAACACTCCTGCTTGAATACTACAAACATTTCTATTTCTTGGTTATCTTTCTAGTGATATTTTCTTCATATACAAATAAACTGTACTATTCCTTTTAAAGATGTCCAATAATGTTAGGGGGTTGGAAATTTAGCTCACACAATGAGCTAAGTGGTAGAGTGCTTGCTTAGTAAGTGCATGGCCATGAGTTTGATCCCTGGCACCCTCTAAAAAATATCATATTAGCATCAATTTTAATCTTCCCTTTTTTCATTTAACAATATATCTTGGTGATCAGGACTTCGAATTTAAAGCGAATTCTCATTCTTTATATCTGTAGTGTTCCATTGTGTGGATCTATCATAATTAATATTTCCCGAAGCTTAGCATTAATGTTTAGTGGGACATTGCTTTAATTTTCCTACAACTTGTATATTTTGCAATTTATATATTATTACATTAGTGAGAAATAATTGTGAACTCATTCATTTGTGAAAATCTTCACCCAGTGAGAAAATTGTACTATTTATTGTTGATATTCATTTTCAGATTTAGAAAAAAATTAAATACGCTATGAGAGAAACTTCACTTGAGTTTGTGTTTATAAATCAAGTTGCTTATAACAATACTGTATGATGGATTCTACCATAGAATACAATACTCTTGATCTCCACTATTAAAAACTGTTTCTCCACTTTTTTTTTTGAAAAAAGTGTGGGTATATCAGATAATGAATATTGCACACTTTATATGATAAAATGTCCCTTATTTCTTTCATGTTGTCTCTTTCTTTAATTCTCCCATGCATTTAATTTTATAAGTACCCTTCTACTATACTATTCAGATGTTTTTAGTATCCTAAATTACTAGGAATAGAGAATAAACTCCTGCCACAGTTTTACTTTGTAGGTAACAACTGGTAAATTTTAAAAACCAAGGTAGTTTAGTTTTGAAATACAAATTTTTTGGTTTGTAGTACCATTAAAATTTTTTTCTTTGATGGGTGGAGCTGTTTGTTTATAGAAAGAGCGACTAATCATCTTTCTTCACACAACCTTCCCTCTTTACTAGAATGAATCATTTGTATAAATAAAATGGGGAAAATGTAATATTTTCTCAGTAGAGGCCAGTATTTTTCTTTTCAATGTTGTATTATTTTACATAAAAAAATGTCAGTAATGTAATTTTCTTCCTGGAAACAATAAGATTATTACACTTACTACAAATAGATGCATTATGAAACTTTGGGGATTTGCTCAAAGTTGCAGTGAAAAGACAAAAATGATACTGTAGTTAATTTTTATGGGTAGAAATTTTGTGCAGAAGGAACTTTATACTTAGATCAAAGTATGTGAAAAACATTAGCCACCATAGAAAATTTCAGCCAAAAGACTGTAGACAAATATACATTACCGAGAAGGCTTACCTTTTTTTTTTTTAGGTTTATCTTCTTTTAAGGGAAGAAACTTTTAATTTTGGGCATTGTAATTGGCAAATTAACTCTTTCATTGCTCCAAATCACTGCAGCAGAAAGACTACAGGATAGGTCCAAGTTAATTATTTTAAGACAGATCTTAACAAAGGAAAAGCTCTATATTATAATTGTGAGGCTTAATATATATGTCAGAATTTTGGAGGAAGGTGGGAACGGACTTGTGTCATTTATATCTTAATTGTGACTGATTTTCTTCTTTAAAGAAGGTATTGAGACTCTGAGAGGTTGAAGGAGGAGAATTGCAGGTCAAGGCCACTCTGGGCAATCTAGTGAGACCCTGTCTCAAAATAAAATGGGGTGGGTATGTAGATCACTGTAAAGACCCTGGGTTCAATCCCCAGTACCACACAAAAAGGGAAAGCGTTTAATCACCTACAATTGATGACATTAATGGTCGTTTTGATAGTTGTGTTTGACTTTAATGTATCATGGTGATATTTTTACAGGTTAAGAGAAGTACTAAAAAACCCAACTGGAACAAAAGCCATATTAGGAAAGAGGAAACGCAAGCATTCTATATTGTTTGCAAAATACCATTCATATTGAAGAATAATTAAAAGTAATCCTCAAAAAGCTGACTGATCACCTAGAACTGATTCCAGTGCTCTGGAATTGCTAGACTTAGTGCAATTCAATGAACATTGTACTCAAGAAGTAACTAAGATGTGTGTGAAAGACAGATCAACAGTAGGTAGACTTTGAAGAAGGTTGGTAGGAAAGAAGGAGTAATAAAAATACTATAAGCCACATGGAGAATGTTTATGCCATTAAAACAAAATGTGAATTTTGAAGAGTTAAACTTGGGGAGTTATTAATCATCATGTTTCCATTAAAAATTGTTTTTAGGAGCCAGCCTGTGTGTCTGAAAGTTAGAAATATAGGGAGGATGAACATGTGGGCTTGAGAATACCCCGGTAAAGGTCTCATTGGAAACCCAGGAAGGGAGGAGAATACTTAAAAGATAAAGACCCAGGTTGAGATTGAGAGAAAAAGGATGAAGTCATTTTGGAACAGCCAAAGAAGCAAGAGCAGTAAAGTAAAATGAGTGTAATTTCCGCTGAATTTGAGACAGTGAAAAATATATGGAAAAATGTCTTAAGTTGGTGGACTAATAATGTAAAGTGCACAGAAATTTTAAAATGTTGTAAAGAGGGCTGGGGATTTAGCTCCATGGTTAAAGTGCTTGCCTTGCAAGCACAAGGGCCCAAGTTCGATCCCCAGCACCCCCCCAAAAAAAGTTGTAAGGAAACTTTCATTTTTCTATTATTAATTAAAGAATCTTAAAGGTGTACGGTATTTATTGAACAAAGAAAGAATATACATCAGTAATCTATGATTTTAAATATTTGGATAAAGTTTGTTAATTTTAAATTACATTATTTCCTCACATCACTATAAGATGGTGTGTACAATGACAGACATTCATAGGACCTTTTTCTCTATCCGGTTTGTATCTGACAGTTCTCATCTGTAATTTGCAATACTAGTTTGCATTACATTCAAATTTCCTAAACTGACCCAAAGGTTTAAAATATTGCAAGTGTTTCTCTATGAGAAAGTAGAGAGCTTACTCTAAATAAAGTCAGACAAGCCGACAGACTCTGAAAAGTACAAACACGAGAAGAAATTGCTATGAAGGAAAGAATGTATATAGATATGTAATTTTAAATTTATATTTAAAGAATGACGGTACAGTACAAGGCAGTTGTGTGAGTTCATCCCTTACCCTTTGGAGCCGCGTGATGTCGCTGTTTACCGTGAAGTTCCATGAATCAATATACAAAGCCCTTCCCTCCTGTTATTGCATCTTTCAATGGCAGCTGAATGATGGCGGACGAAAGAATTGAATTAGAAGACTAGGAAACATGCAATATTTGACCTTTATGCCGAGAAAATACCTTCTAATGGAAATAAAACGGGAAGAATTTGATATGGATTTTACCACAGAAGGCAAAGTGGGAATGCGCTGTCTGCTGCTCTCGCTTCTGCTCTTGGCAGCCTGGGAGGCGGGGAGCGGCCAGCTGCACTACTCGGTCCCCGAGGAGTCCAAACACGGCACCTTCGTGGGCCGCATCGCGCAGGACCTGGGGCTGGAGCTGGCGGAGCTGGTGCCGCGCCTGTTCCGGGTGGCGTCCAAGGAGCGCGGGGACCTTCTGGAGGTAAATGTGCAGAATGGCATTTTGTTTGTGAATTCTCGGATCGACCGGGAGGAGCTGTGCGGGCGGAGCGCGGAGTGCAGCATCCACCTGGAGGTGATCGTGGACAGACCGCTGCAGGTTTTCCACGTGGAGGTGGAGGTGAAGGACATTAATGACAACCCGCCTGTCTTCCCCATAAAGGAACAAAGAGTGCTGATTTACGAATCTAGGCTGCCAAATTCTCTTTTTCCACTGGAGGGCGCATCAGATGCAGATGTTGGGGCAAATTCCATTTTAACCTATAAACTCAGTTCTAGCGAATACTTTGGGTTAGATGTGAAAACAAATAGTGATGACGAGGGCGCGTCGGATGCAGATGTCGGAGCTAACTCGATTTTAACTTACAGACTTAACTCCAGTGATTACTTCGCGCTAAATGTGAATTCAAAGAATGAAGAAAATAAACAGATTGAGCTCGTGTTAAGAAAATCCCTGGACAGAGAGGATGCTCCTGAACATAACTTACTCCTGACGGCCATCGATGGAGGCAAACCTGAGCTCACCGGCTCTGTTCAGCTGCTGATCACTGTGCTGGATGTGAACGATAATGCTCCTGCTTTCGACCAGTCTGAATATGAAGTGAGGATATTCGAAAACTCAGACATCGGAACAACAGTTATGAGACTGAACGCTTCTGATCGGGATGAAGGAACGAACGCGGCGATCTCATATTCTTTTAATAGCCTTGCTCCACTCAAGGTTATCGAGCGGTTTAGCATAGATCCCCTCACTGGAGAAATAGTAACCCGAGGGGACCTGGATTTTGAACGAGTAAATTTATACAAAATCCGCATTGACGCGACAGATAAAGGCCATCCTCCCATGGCAGGTCATTGCACCGTTTTAGTGAAAGTTTTGGATGAAAACGATAATGTTCCAAAGATTACATTGACATCCTTATCCTTGCCTGTTCAAGAGGACACCCAAATTGGAACAGTCATCGCCCTGATCAGTGTGTCTGACAGAGACTCTGGAGCCAACGCAGAGGTGACCTGTTCCCTGACGCCCCATGTACCTTTCAAGCTGGTGTCTACCTTCAAGAATCACTATTCGCTGGTGCTGGACAGCTCCTTGGACCGCGAGAGTGTATCTAGCTATGAGTTGGTGGTGACCGCTCGCGACGGGGGCTCTCCTTCTCTGTCGACCACGGCCACCGTGTCAACAGAACGCTTTATACCGTGAAATTACCAGAGAATGTTCCTATTGGAACGGTGGTAATAAATGCCAACGCCTCAGATTTGGACGAGGGCGTGAATGGGGATATTGTTTACTCGTTCTCTAATGATGTTTCTCCAGACATAAAATCCAAGTTCCACATAGATGGTGTGAGTGGGGAAATTACAGTGATAGGACTTATCGATTTTGAAGAAAGTAAAACCTACAAAATTCAAGTAGAGGCAGTTGATAAAGGCTCTCTGCCCCTGGCTGGTCACTGTACGGTTCTTGTAGAAGTTGTGGACGTTAATGACAATGCCCCACAGTTGACTATCACCTCCCTGTCTCTCCCTGTCTCTGAGGACACACAGCCAGACACAGTCATTAATTTGATTCGGGTCTTCGACCGCGATTCTGGTACCAATGGGCAAGTGACCTGCTCCTTGTCTCCTCATGTCCCCTTCAAGTCTTCAAGCTGGTGTCCACCTTCAAGAATTACTATTCACTGGTGCTGGACAGCACCTCTGCTGGCGCCTTGGACCCAAGGAGCAGTGGGTTCAGTAAGTGAGGTTGTGTCACGATCAGTGGGCGCAGGCCACGTGGTGGCGAAGGTGCGCGCAGTGGATTTAGACTCTGGCTATAACGCATGGTTGTCTTATGAGCTGCAGCCGGCTGCGAGTGGCGCACGCAGCCCGTTTCGTGTGGGGCTGTACACGGGCGAGGTCAGCACGACCCGTGCTCTGGAGGAGGCTGACGCACCGCGTCAGCAGCTCCTGATACTGGTGAAGGACCATGGGGAACCGGCCCAGACAACTACGGCTACTATGATAGTGTCTCTAGTAGAGAGCAGCCAAGCGCCTAAGTCCTCGTCTCGGGTGTTGGTTGGGGTTGTAGGTCCGGAAGTGACGCTTGTGGACGTCAATGTGTACTTGATCATCGCCATCTGCTCTGTGTCCAGCCTGTTGGTGCTCTCGCTGCTGCTGTTTGTAGCCCTAAAGTGCTCAGCGGCGTCCACCGAAGGCGCGTGCGGGCCTGGGAAGCCCACGCTGGTGTGCTCGAGCGCGGTGGGGAGCTGGTCCTACTCTCAGCAGAGGCGGCAGAAGGTGTGCTCTGGGGAGGGCCAGCCCAAGACCGACCTCATGGCTTTCAGCCCCAGTCTTCCTGTTGGCGTCCATATGGGAGACCAGCAGGACTTAAATGAAGATCATTGTTCCAGAGTAAGTCTTAGTTTTCATAATTTAATGTTTGATTATTTTAAATATTTAATTGTTTTCATAATGTTTCTGTTTGTATTCTTACACTTACTAGTTTTTGCTATGTATGTACCTTTTTCTTTTATTCTTTTTCTTATAGAATCTTTTTGTTTCATTATGATTCTTAATTGAAAGTTGAATGAGACTTTATTCACTACGTTTTACAGTTCATGGTATTTTGTGACCCTAAAGTTCATTGATATCACCTTTTTATTGTATTTTCTTGAATTGGTAGCACTTTCCAGCATTTTCACTTTTTTGCATTTGTACTTTAGGAGCATGCTAGGTAAACAGTCTACCAGAGAGCTACCCTCTTAGTCCTTTCCATTTAGTGATTTTTCGGCTGATCGTTTTTATTAAATTAACACTTTCAATTTATGCATACTGTGTAAGAACTCTATCTATCTAATGTCAGATTTTAGATTACTGCCTTTGGCTATTGTGATCCCAAGAGTCAACAGTGTTCTTTTATTGTTGTCCTGTGAAAGCAATTAGGGATAAAGGACAGAACAAAAGTTATCAGACTGAGTACTTCTGATGGATATAAATGTGTGAATGAGCTTTCATACTCTTTAGTAACCTTGTTCCACTCATTGTTATTACCCAATTAGTTAGTGATTTCAATATTGGAAAAATAGTTTGCATGAATTTCAATTTGATCAAATCAATTAATATAAAATCTACATTCTGTGTATTGCAAATCTTTTGTTCATATTTGAGTTTAATTTGGTAGGGTTATTTTCATGGAATGTAAACTCATATTCTAATATTAATTCTTTCACTATTATAATTATTTAAGATATTTACTATTTCTTTATATGAAATGTAGCAAAGAATAGTGGTATGATATGGTTTTTATGATGTCCCTTTCTGCTTAAATTCCACCCTTACCCTTTTTATTTCGTGCATCATTGGTTAGACTTTATCCTTTTGGTTCTGTTTTCCATCTACATTTGGATGATAATGATACCTATCATAGAGGAAATTTCAAAGATTTAGTTAATTGACATTTAGAGCTTATAACAGCGCTTGCCAAATGATAATTGCTTAATAAAATTTAGCTGTTACTATTCTGAAGCAAAAAGAAAAATTTTATGACAGGAAGCTGGCATTATGATTTCCATGTCACTTTTATTTTATGTAACATTTGTTTTATTATTCATAGGGAAGCCATAATTACAAAATTGTTTTGAGATAACTCTTGTAGTTTGAGTGCCATATATTACGCTTAAAAATTTAAGATTAGTTTTGAAGTTAAAAATGGAGTCAAGTTTTGATGTTAGAAAAGCTTTTGGATTCAAAGGAGATTTGGGCTGTGGAGTCCACTGAGATTGCCTGAAAATAGTTTTTAATCTTCTATAGTTTATATTTCCCAGAAAATAATAACTATACTAAGATTGGAGGGGGTGTTTTCCCACACTTAAAAATTGCTGCAGGTCTATTAGAAGAATGATTTGGGAAGTGTGCTGTCATTCAGTTTGCATTCTTGAAATGGTAGAAATCATCAATAGTGTTTTTGGTTTTTAAAAAAAAATTTCATAAAATGTATAAATATATAATATTGCATAAAATTTAAACAATAGAACAGCCCACAAAAACTTCCTACATACTTAAGATTGACAAAATCAGCTCCAATCATACCTATCAATAAAGAACATTTTTATAGATAACAATATCTACCATTCTTAAAACAGCCTGCTTCCTTAGGAAATAGAGAGGAACCATAGCAATTTTTATTTTTATAAACAATTTTAAGAAAGTTTTACCAGGTATGGTAACACATGCCTGTAAACCCAGCACTCTGGATGCTCAAGCAGGAGGATCATAGGTTTGAGTCCAGCCTGAGCAGTTTAGTGATTTAGAGAAACCCTTTCTAAAGAAAAAAAAATTATTCCAGAGTGGTCCCTATAATGCTGTGCCTGCCAGGAATAACTGAATCAAAATGCAATCACTGGTTTGAAGAATCTTTTTGAAAAGTACAGATGTGTCATACATAAGCATGTCATAATAGAAGGTGGGATATTTTAAGAGGTACAAGAAATGTATATTACAGAGTGATTACAATTGAATGAAAATTTCTATTTCCCTAACTGGAGGAAACTTTCCAGAACCACTGATTTTAAATGGTCTTAAAATTTTTTTAAAAAATGATTTTAAAATGGAGACATTTCCTTGAGAGAATTTTGAGAAAAATTGCTGTTCTTGGGAAGAGAGTATTCTAAGTAAATAAGTACACAGTAAATCTATGTATTTGGAAATAGGTAATGATCCACTTTGATATGGTTCTCATAGGATTATGAGATAAGGCAAGAAAAGTAATATGAAAAAAATCTCTTGAGTAACTTTGAGTGTTAGGTGAAAACTTGACTCTTCTCCGAAGTCATTTAAAAATATCAGAAAGTGTGAGGCAGTATAGTAAAGCATTTCAGGAAGGTGACTATAAGGATTAAGTGAAGGATAAATGAGGTTGGAATGGAAACGCTGGTATTATAAGAAGGTTTTGCAGTAGTGAAGGAGAGCATGGGGTTGGGGATTTAGCTCAGTCACAAAGCACTTGCCTAGAAAGGCTCTGAGTTCAATACCCATCGCAAGAACAAAACAAAACAAAATGAAACAAAACACACACACAAAACAAAGCAAAACAAACAACAAAACCCCCCCCAAAAAACCAAAAAATGTAGAGCAACAGTCATAAAAACTCATTTAGGCAGATAACAAGCTTGGAAAGCATTAGAACACAAATATAATTACTTTACCTTGAGTTTCGAACACTGAGGTAAAACATTTAAGAAAATTAGCTCTGTTAAGTAGAGCCCCAAATGGTAAAGTATCTCAGGACCTAACTAAAGATTTACTGTAATATGATGGGTGAGCACCAAAATTTAGCTAACAAAATAAGTTTATACTATGAAAAGAATAACCTAATTCATACTAGAGATTGTAAAACCTGGCATGTACTCATAATGCAAGGTTTTGAAGTGATGGAAAGAAGAAACAAATATGGGAATCATGAACTCCTACAACAGAAAATATAGATTTGGTTAAGAGGAGAAATTCAAAATACCTGTTCCTCAAAAGTTATCTTAGTACAAATTATTACCTTCAAAGATATCTCAAACCTCTAATAATTTTCTTTTTATTAAGAAAAGTATCTGAATAGTTGTATGCATTTCTTGCCTCCCTTGTAAAAACCTAAGTTTTTGTTTTTCCATCGGAAGATTTTAAAAACACTGGATCCCTAGATTGCACAGAAGTTTTAACAGGAGATCCTGAACCAAGAACATGAAGTTTCCTGAATTTTAGAAAAAAGAAGGTTTAAGTTGAGTCGTTGAAATTATTGGTGTTATTGTCTCCAAAGTTTATCTTTTTTTAAAAACTGCGTTGAATTTTACTAAGGCATGAAGAGGTCACAATTATGGTCACAATAAATGTTCAAAAAACTTTAATGACATAGGAATACCTCTGTGAGATACACAAATGTTTTTTACATTTTAAAAAATAACTAAAAAATTCAAATTTTGAAATAAACTTCATCTTATTAAAATAACTTTTAAAATTTCTACTTACTACTTGGGCCGCATGATGTCGCTCTTTTCCGCGAAATGCTCTCACATTCACAAAGCAGTCCTTGGTTTTCCACTGGAAAGACGCTCCACTAGTTTGCCTCTTCGGATGCTGAACAATGGCCAGCATATCAGGATTAAAATGAGGAGATAAGAAGATATCCCCCAAATTTGAGACATTATTTACAGATGAAAATAAAAGGAAAATAGGCTGAAATGGTGTACCTGAGTGGATGCAACCCAGAGAGCCGACAACTACTCCTGTTTATGATATTTCTAGCAGTCTGGGAGGCAGGGAGCGGCCAGCTGCACTACTCGGTCCCCGAGGAGGCCAAACACGGCACCTTCGTGGGCCGCATCGCGCAGGACCTGGGGCTGGAGCTGGCGGAGCTGGTGCCGCGCCTGTTCCGGGTGGCGTCCAAGGAGCGCGGGGACCTTCTGGAGGTAAATGTGCAGAATGGCATTTTGTTTGTGAATTCTCGGATCGACCGGGAGGAGCTGTGCGGGCGGAGCGCGGAGTGCAGCATCCACCTGGAGGTGATCGTGGACAGACCGCTGCAGGTTTTCCACGTGGAAGTGGAGGTGAAGGACATTAATGACAACGCGCCTGTGTTCTCAGTAAAGGAACAAAAGCTGTTTGTTTCAGAATCCAGAAGGCTAGATTCTCGGTTTCCGCTAGAGGGCGCGTCGGATGCAGATGTCGGAGCTAACTCGATTTTAACTTACAGACTTAACTCCAGTGATTACTTCGCGCTAAATGTGAATTCAAAGAATGAAGAAAATAAACAGATTGAGCTCGTGTTAAGAAAATCCCTGGACAGAGAGGATGCTCCTGAACATAACTTACTCCTGACGGCCATCGATGGAGGCAAACCTGAGCTCACCGGCTCTGTTCAGCTGCTGATCACTGTGCTGGATGTGAACGATAATGCTCCTGCTTTCGACCAGTCTGAATATGAAGTGAGGATATTCGAAAACTCAGACATCGGAACAACAGTTATGAGACTGAACGCTTCTGATCGGGATGAAGGAACGAACGCGGCGATCTCATATTCTTTTAATAGCCTTGCTCCACTCAAGGTTATCGAGCGGTTTAGCATAGATCCCCTCACTGGAGAAATAGTAACCCGAGGGGACCTGGATTTTGAACGAGTAAATTTATACAAAATCCGCATTGACGCGACAGATAAAGGCCATCCTCCCATGGCAGGTCATTGCACCGTTTTAGTGAAAGTTTTGGATGAAAACGATAATGTTCCAAAGATTACATTGACATCCTTATCCTTGCCTGTTCAAGAGGACACCCAAATTGGAACAGTCATCGCCCTGATCAGTGTGTCTGACAGAGACTCTGGAGCCAACGCAGAGGTGACCTGTTCCCTGACGCCCCATGTACCTTTCAAGCTGGTGTCTACCTTCAAGAATCACTATTCGCTGGTGCTGGACAGCTCCTTGGACCGCGAGAGTGTATCTAGCTATGAGTTGGTGGTGACCGCTCGCGACGGGGGCTCTCCTTCTCTGTCGACCACGGCCACCGTGTCAGTGGAGGTGGCCGATGTGAACGACAACGCGCCGGCGTTCGCGCAGCCCGAGTACACGGTGTTCGTGAAGGAGAACAACCCGCCGGGCTCCCACATCTTCACGGTGTGCGCGCGCGACGCGGACGCGCAGGAGAACGCGCTGGTGTCCTACTCGCTGGTGGAGCGGCGGGTGGGCGAGCGCGCGCTGTCGAGCTACGTGTCGGTGCACGCGGAGAGCGGCAGGGTGTTCGCGCTGCAGCCGCTGGACCACGAGGAGCTGGAGCTGCTGCAGTTCCAGGTGAGCGCGCGGGACTCTGGTGTGCCTCCCCTGGGCAGCAACGTGACTCTGCAGGTGTTTGTGCTGGACGAGAACGACAACGCGCCCGCGCTGCTGGCATTTGGGGCTGGCAGCGCTGGGCACGCTATGAGCGAATTGGTGTCGCGATCAGTGGGTGCAGGTCACGTGGTGACGAAGGTGCGCGCAGTGGACGCCGACTCTGGCTACAACGCGTGGTTGTCCTATGAGCTGCTGCCTGGACCCGACAGCGTGCGCAGCCCGTTTCGTGTGGGGCTGTACACGGGCGAGATCAGCATGACGCGCACCCTGGACGAAGAGGATGCACCACGCCATCGCCTGTTGGTGCTGGTGAAGGACCACGGGGAGCCTGTGCTGACGGCCACCGCCACCGTGCTGGTGTCTCTGGTAGAGAGCAACCAGGCACCAAAGACGTCGCGGACATTTGTGAGCATCTCGGGCTCTGAGATGGCGGTAGTGGACGTGAACGTGTACTTGATCGTCGCTATCTGCGCGGTGTCCAGCCTGCTGGTGCTCACGCTGCTGCTGTACACGGCGCTGCGCTGCTCGGCGATGCCTGGTGAGAGCGCGTGCGGGCCTGGGAAGACCACGCTGGTGTGCTCGAGCGCGGTGGGGAGCTGGTCATACTCACAGCAGAGGCGGCAGAAGGTGTGCTCTGGGGAGGGCCCGCCCAAGACGGACCTCATGGCCTTCAGCCCCAGCCTACCTCAGGGTCCAACCTCTACTGACAACGTGAGTATTAAGTAAGATTGTTCTTAGCCGTTTGATATATTATTTTCATTTGTAGTGCAGCGGTTTTTAAGTAATTTCTTTTGATAGCTATGTACATTTTCCCTCTTTAATAATTGGTGATCTGTGTGGTGCTATTTTTGCATGGATATTTTTCTAATTTGAGTAGTGGATTTACCTTTCTCATAGTGGAGTTCCAAATTTGGTGTTTTCATATCTACTGTGTTTTTCATTCATTCCTGCCCCCTTTATGTACTCCTGATGACCCAACCTGGGATCCGTTGCATGGTAGTTAAGCAGTACATCATTCCACTATGTCCACAACCCTCTTCAATCTGTATAAATGCTATAGGAAAAGAATTTCCATGTATGTTTTAATTTATTATTTATCCTATATGCTGTCTCTCTTTGTATAAAAGCATTTGTTTCAACATATTTTTATCTTTTATGGTTGCATTTTCCCTTTTATGGTTAGCCTTGAAGTTGAATTATTTTAATTTTTTAATTTTTCTTTTAAACTAGGGTCTATATGCAGGGACTGTCTACTTCTGAGCTATGCCCCCAACCCTTTTTATGTGTTTAGTTTCAATCAGAGTCTTGATAAGTTACCCAGGTTGGCCTTGCACATGGAATTCTTCTGCCTCTCAAGTAGACGAGATTACACAAGAGCATAAACATGCCTGGTTTAATTTTTTATCACATCAGTTTGCCCTGTCTTTTGCATATTTGTGTAGTACTTGCTTCTATTTAACTTACTTTGTAGTATTTATTTGCCATGTACATGATGATTTTAAAATACAGTTTAACAACAGTTTAGGAGTATTTTTATTTCATCACTTATTTGTATAGGAAATAAATTCACATGCAATGTTTCAAAGAAATGAGCTAGTATGCAGTGAAAGTTTTCTTTACCGTGTCTAAATTTCTGAATTACTGAAGCAGTCTGAATTCCTTTTTTTTTTTTTTTTTTTTTTTTTTTTTTTTTTTT
>QZML01000505.1:5914081-5946974 GCA_016801275.1 Hystrix brachyura | reverse complement strand
TTTTTTTTGGTGCTGGGGATCGAACTCAGGGCCTTTTGCTTACAAGGCAAGCACTCTAACCACTGCGCTAAATCCCCAGCCCTGAATTCCTTTTGTATGTGCTAAGATTATAAATATATGTACGTTGTCCGTTTCTTCCCTAAAAATGGAGTTATTATACTTTAAGTTTACTCTTCTGCATTTTATAGTTTTCTCTTTCAAATCATATAGTGGTCTTTTCAAGTGTAAAAAAGGTCTGCATCTTCTTTTGTTACACAGATATATAATTAATTATTTCATTCTTTTTTATGGACATTGGTAGAACAATAGTTTAAATATCTAAACTCCTGTTATATTTAGAATTTGCAAAAATTTTGGGGGGTTATATATGACTGCAAACTTTTACAGTTGGTAAAAGTTGCTTTTGTTGAAAGAACAGTCAATTTTAGGGAAACTCTATAAATATTTTACACATTGTATGATGGTATTTATAAATGTTATACTTACATTTCTTTATATTTCCTTTCTTTTTACATTCATACTTTTTAAAGAACTTCATATTGCATTAATTTTAAGAAATTAAAAAATTATTTATATTGAGAAGTAGAAGTTAGTAGGAGATTTTCCTTATCAACCTAATCCGTATTTATGAATCATCATTACCTTTTTTCTGAAGGTAAATTATTTTCTAGAAATTCAGACTCTTTTTACTAATGTCATGGCTATGAAATTTTTTTCTTGCCAGTAAAACGTCCTCACAGAGATACTGATTAATGCCATTTTAAAAATAAAATGTTTGTTTTTATTTAGAATCACCTATGGATTCTAAATAAGTAATAAGCTCTTTTGTAAATAAAATGAAGGTAAATGTAGTTTCACATAAAATTTCCTTATTCCTCTTTCCTATTTTACTTGCTTTTTTTGTGAAGATTTTGAGGTACATTTATTATTATCTACAGCAATGAAAATGTCATGAAAATTTGAATGTAGATAATGTTGGCCAATATTTTTTATGGGTACTCTTTTTAGTGTAAGCAAAGGATTCTTTTCAAAGGAAATATTTGTCAATATTAATAGAAGATTATTGATAATGCCACAATAGGGATTCCAAGTGAGAGACACTCCCCCAGTACACATGTAGGATTGAACCTAGGGCTTTTGCACTGAGCTACATCCCCAGCCTTTTCTTTCTTTCTTTTTTTTAAAATTAATTTTATTGGTACATTTTAGATATACATAGTGATAACATTCATCATAGGAATTTTGTATCTGTATATGATATATCTTGATTCTTCTTTTTCCTCATTCACCTCTCCTCCCTTCAACTCCTCTTTCCATCCTTATTCACAAAAGCTTTATTTGTATTTGTTCCTTCTATTCTCTTTTTCACCTTTGTTGTTCTTCCTTCCCCCCTCCCTTGTTCCTTGTCCCATTCGAAAATTTTCTTCCTGTTTCACAGTATCTATTATACCTTTTCTTTATTTTTAAGACACGATATTGCTGATTTCCACAGGCCGGGCTTGAACTTGTAATCCTCCTGTCTCAGACTTCCAGAGTGCTGGGATGACCGATCTCATTAAAGTTTTTTTTTTAAATATAGTTACTTATGGTGCTCTTTAAAGTATACCACAATCTGAGTATGTGGAGGAACACAAGTTATTTGAAAAGTCTTATCCTTTGAGAATCACTACTATAGGCATTTAGAGAATACCTTAATTGGTAACAGTAGAGGCATAATAATGAATGGTCTAAGAACTTACCTCTGAGGTGGAATTGGAAGAATGGATATAATTTTTATAGGTAAAGATGAAGTTATAGAAGAAATGCCTTGAACAAAGAGGGTGTTGGGAAAGAGACAAAGTCTCTTTTATAAAGTATGATTCATGAAGAAAGTTGTTAGAGACAACATGGGCAGAGTGACTAATGGTCACATATGCTTCAATAGGAATCTAATATCTTGACACTTGTTCACTTAAAGGTAAACTTACTAGAGGATTTAATGAAATGCAATGAAATTAATACTCAAAAAGACAAAAATTATGATATGTCAAAAGAGGTGGGATATAGGCAAACTTTAAATATTGTATGCAAAGCAAAATGAGTCATAAAACGCATACATCTGGAGAATAGTGAGCCTTTAGAAATAGCAATTTTCAAAGATTTGGATTTTGGGGTATTGATTAGATATTCTTTTGATTCTGGTCAGCTTTTTAAAGACAATATGAGGGTGTAACAAAAATGTCAAGTAGAGAGCGAAAATACAGTGTTGTAGATATAGATTTAATAGTACTTCAAATGGTAGACTAGTTTCAAGGCATGGGAGTAGGAAAAACACCTAAAGAAAAGAATAAAAATGATAAAAAGTAAAAAATCTAAAGGCATAAATACAGGAAATATACATATTTTGGAGACGCAGAGGACAAAGACCCAAGAAGACCAAAGGTAGACCTACTACTAGGATTTTTAGTGACAGGGAAATCTATGAAAGGATGTTTTGTGTGAGAGACTTATGTTAACAATCCACAGAGATGTTGAATATTGTAAAGTATATGCACTTGCATTTTTCTT
The DNA here is from genome assembly GCA_016801275.1 of Hystrix brachyura. Taxonomy (NCBI): domain Eukaryota; kingdom Metazoa; phylum Chordata; class Mammalia; order Rodentia; family Hystricidae; genus Hystrix; species Hystrix brachyura. Next base: position 5,944,427 of record QZML01000505.1, on the reverse strand, counting down.
GTATTAGTAAGTAAAACAGTTTAAGAAATTTGATGTTCATTGAATAGAGTCAAACAGAAATTTAATAGTAATTCACAAGACTTGAAAGAATGAAAAATTAGAATTACATGCTCACTTCAGAGTAATATATTCTGGTGATTAGGTAAGTATGAACACATTCCCTCCATGAAAAATATGGACCATATCTCATACTTCTGATAACGACCTATGTATGTCACACTTAAACATGTTATTAAAAGATATCAATAATTAAAATATCAGAGGCACTTATTAAATTATGAGAAAAGAGTTCTCTTGATGAGACTAAATTAGAGTAAGGCGTCAAAGAGTATGAACCTACCTGCAATTGATGAAAATAAGGGTCAACTGTTAAAGTATTACTAAAGAAATTTGTTGCAAGGAAGAATTAAAGTTAAATCATGCAATTATTACCCGTTGATGCCGCATGATGTCGCTGTCCACCCAGTTCTGTCAAGCCAAGCTCAGAGACGTTCTTGTAACAATATCTGTCTCTAAAAACCGAACAATGGCAGACGCTGCGGAATTGCATTAAAAGAGTCCAGATATTACACTACTTCATCTTTATGTCAAGACAAGATTTCCTGGTAGGAATAAAACGGCTACTTGACATGGTATATTCCTGGCAAGGAGGCCCGGAATCCCGGTGTCTGCTGCTGTGGCTTCTGCTCCTCGCAGCCTGGCGGGTGGGGAGCGGCCAGCTGCACTACTCGGTCTCTGAGGAGGCCAAACACGGCACCTTCGTGGGCCGCATCGCGAGGACCTGGGGCTGGAGCTGGCGGGGGCTGGAGCTGGCGGAGCTGGTGCCGCGCCTGTTCCGGGTGGCGTCCAAGGAGCGCGGGGACCTTCTGGAGGTAAATGTACAGAATGGCATTTTGTTTGTGAATTCTCGGATCGACCGGGAGGAGCTGTGCGGGCGGAGCGCGGAGTGCACGCGGAGTGCAGCATCCACCAGCGCGGAGTGCAGCATCCACCTGGAGGTGATCGTGGACAGACCGCTGCAGGTTTTCCACGTGGAAGTGGAGGTGAAGGACATTAATGACAACGCGCCTGTGTTCTCAGTAAAGGAACAAAAGCTGTTTGTTTCAGAATCCAGAAGGCTAGATTCTCGGTTTCCGCTAGAGGGCGCGTCGGATGCAGATGTCGGAGCTAACTCGATTTTAACTTACAGACTTAACTCCAGTGATTACTTCGCGCTAAATGTGAATTCAAAGAATGAAGAAAATAAACAGATTGAGCTCGTGTTAAGAAAATCCCTGGACAGAGAGGATGCTCCTGAACATAACTTACTCCTGACGGCCATCGATGGAGGCAAACCTGAGCTCACCGGCTCTGTTCAGCTGCTGATCACTGTGCTGGATGTGAACGATAATGCTCCTGCTTTCGACCAGTCTGAATATGAAGTGAGGATATTCGAAAACTCAGACATCGGAACAACAGTTATGAGACTGAACGCTTCTGATCGGGATGAAGGAACGAACGCGGCGATCTCATATTCTTTTAATAGCCTTGCTCCACTCAAGGTTATCGAGCGGTTTAGCATAGATCCCCTCACTGGAGAAATAGTAACCCGAGGGGACCTGGATTTTGAACGAGTAAATTTATACAAAATCCGCATTGACGCGACAGATAAAGGCCATCCTCCCATGGCAGGTCATTGCACCGTTTTAGTGAAAGTTTTGGATGAAAACGATAATGTTCCAAAGATTACATTGACATCCTTATCCTTGCCTGTTCAAGAGGACACCCAAATTGGAACAGTCATCGCCCTGATCAGTGTGTCTGACAGAGACTCTGGAGCCAACGCAGAGGTGACCTGTTCCCTGACGCCCCATGTACCTTTCAAGCTGGTGTCTACCTTCAAGAATCACTATTCGCTGGTGCTGGACAGCTCCTTGGACCGCGAGAGTGTATCTAGCTATGAGTTGGTGGTGACCGCTCGCGACGGGGGCTCTCCTTCTCTGTCGACCACGGCCACCGTGTCAGTGGAGGTGGCCGATGTGAACGACAACGCGCCGGCGTTCGCGCAGCCCGAGTACACGGTGTTCGTGAAGGAGAACAACCCGCCGGGCTCCCACATCTTCACGGTGTGCGCGCGCGACGCGGACGCGCAGGAGAACGCGCTGGTGTCCTACTCGCTGGTGGAGCGGCGGGTGGGCGAGCGCGCGCTGTCGAGCTACGTGTCGGTGCACGCGGAGAGCGGCAGGGTGTTCGCGCTGCAGCCGCTGGACCACGAGGAGCTGGAGCTGCTGCAGTTCCAGGTGAGCGCGCGGGACTCTGGTGTGCCTCCCCTGGGCAGCAACGTGACTCTGCAGGTGTTCGTGCTGGACGAGAACGACAATGCGCCCGCGCTGCTGGCGCCTTGGACCCAAGGAGCAGTGGGTTCAGTAAGTGAGGTTGTGTCACGATCAGTGGGCGCAGGCCACGTGGTGGCGAAGGTGCGCGCAGTGGACGCGGACTCCGGTTACAATGCGTGGCTGTCTTATGAGCTGCAGCCGGATGAAGTTGGCACACGCAGCCCGTTCCGTGTGGGGCTGTACACGGGTGAGATCAGCACGACGCGCGCCCTGGACGAGACAGATGCGCCGCGCCATCGCCTGTTGGTGTTGGTGAAGGACCACGGGGAGCCTGCGCAGACGGCCACCGCTACCGTGCTGGTGTCCCTGGTGGAGAGCGGCCAGGCGCCAAAGATCTCGTCGCGGGCGTTGGTGAGTCTCTCGGGGTCTGAGACGGCGGTAGTGGACGTGAACATGTACTTGATCGTCGCCATCTGCGCGGTGTCCAGCCTGTTGGTGCTCACGCTGCTGCTGTACACGGCGCTGCGCTGCTCGGCGATGCCTGGTGAGAGCGCGTGCGGGCCTGGGAAGACCACGCTGGTGTGCTCGAGCGCGGTGGGGAGCTTGTTGTACTCACAGCAGAGGCGGCAGAGGGTGCGCTCTGGGGAGGGCCCGCCCAAGACGGACCTCATGGCCTTCAGCCCCTGTCTTCCACCGTGTCCAGGAACAGGGAATACAGGCGAACAGAAAGATTTTAATGTAGATGATGGCATGCAAGTAAGTCCAATTATATTCCGAAAGTTTAAATTGTATTTATGGATATATTGTAATTAAGGATATTTTACGTTTTTGCATATATTATAGTCAATCATAGTATTGGTTTACATTAAGAATATCTTTCCTAATTTATCATTTTTCTCACCAGATGTATCTATCTCTCTATCGCTTTGGTGTCTGGCTATCTCCCCAAATCTGGCTTTAAACTCCTGGGTCCTGTGATCTGTCATACATTAAGCATACTGTACAAGTTTTCCTTAAACTCAGGATATCTTTGGATAATTTCCTTTTGTGAAGAATGTTCATTTTAGCCTTTCCGTAATTCCAATCTTCTCTAAACAACTTTACCTGTGAAAGTACAGGGTATTTGGACATGTAGAGGAATGCTTTGTTCAAGAACGTAATCTTACTCCATATGGTATTTAAAGAAATACATGTTTTTATAGTATCTGGTGGTGACATTTATTTTCATTCATTTTAAGGTCCCTGTTCATATGCTTTAGTTTTCCTTTTTAGTTATGGTTGTCACAAATATTTGTAGTGTTTATTAGTATTTTAAGAATTTAGTGGTGCAATGCAAAATAATTTCTTTTCACAAATTTTTTTGTTTTTGGGTGCTGGAATTGAACTCAGGGCCTTGCACTTGCTAGACAAGTGCTCTACCACTGAGCTAAATCCCCAAACCCTTTTCATAATTGTATAATTTATTTTTTCTAATTTTATTATAAAGCAGCCAAAAGAAAAATCATAAGGAAGCAAATAGAGCTGGTGATATGACTCCATGGTGGAATGATTTCTAACATAAAGAATGCCCTCAGTGCCATCCCCAGCACCACATTTTAAAAAATTAGAACAAATGTGTTATACTTCATTTAATGTAGATCATTTCTAGCATGTTACTATTTCAATACATGATTTTTACTGTTGGACAGATGTTTTACAATTTTTTTTATCATTCAACATTTTTTGAGCATTTATGTTAGGTAAATAGTTATTTTTAGCTTTATAACTTCTTGTTAAGTTGTAGTCATTTATTTGGTAACAGTATCAGTCCTTTGTACCTGAGTTGGAGTATTATAAATTTTTTTCATAGTGTTCCTGAGGATCTGACTTAATACCTTATCACCAGAAAAGTTTTCATCAGGCAATTTGTATTTAATATGATTTAAAAGAAAAATATTTTTATCTGAAAGCCTGTGCACATTAATTCCATTCTTGCAAAAAAGTGTATAATTTATAAATTTTGATTACACAGAATATTCAGAAGGATCAGGACTCATTAGTTTTTGCAAAAATAATAAGTATTCTGGAGTAAAATTTTAAAAAGTCCAAGTTACTTTTCTTGTATCTACCAGGTTTTTAATTATTTTATTTCATTTTGTCCCTTCTTGATATTATTGGACCTGTTTTAATATTAAATGTCCTTTATGTATTAAGTATATTACTTCGGAGAGAATGGAATTTATTGGAAGGGAATGAAATGTTTGTGGAATTCTGCATTTTTATAGTATGTTATTAAAATAATTCTTAATTTGCTTATCACTTTTGAACCAGTAGTGTAATCACTTATGATCATATTTTGTCACCTTTGCCAAACTGAAAGGAATCCAACAGTGGGATTATTTTGTGATGGATATTACATTTCTCATTATACCTTTTTATGCCTGGCATTTTATTTGGCTCTTAAAAATATTATAAAATGAATCATTAGGGGCTGGGGATTTAGCTCAGTGGTTAGAGTGCTTGCCTCGTAAGCACAAGGCCCTGAGTTCGATCCCCAGCACCAAAAAAAAAAAAAAAGAATCATTAATTTTATCTCTCGATTTTAAGTATTTTTGTCTTTTTTGAGTGCTTACCTTTATTATACTCTTTGAATAGAATGGGTAGCTTTTCCCTCTTGAGCATTATCTTACTCTTATACTTCCTATTCTATGTTTTTCCCCCAGTTCTGAGGTGCAGGTTTTTTTTTAATTGGCCTCTTCAATCCTTTAATAGATTTTACAAAGGCATAAATAGTGCAGGGGTCTCTCCTACCACTTAGCAGTATATTTGACAACACATTATTTCATTAATTTTATTATCTGCTCTTTTAACTGTCTAATATTTGAATTTTATGTAGGGGTGTACTTTTCACAAAGAGCATCTAAACTTTTTTCTTGTATCTAATGCTTTTCACTATTTCATGTGGGTACTGCTTTTAGCTAGTATCTATTTCTTACAGCTTCTAAAGTGAAAGGTATCAGAGCTTAGTTATCAACTTCAGTTCCTTCTGAAGCTGCTTGGATAATTCTTCCCTCTACCAAGTTTTGTTTGTATAAAGCCCTTGTAAAGCATTTTTTATTTAGTTCCTTGGCTTTACATGTGTGCAATTAATTAATTCTACTGCATAGGCTTTTTATTTCAAGTAAGTTAATATGTATAAATTGTAGTAATATCTGGAAAGTGCTGAGGATATAATAAAATGTATATATTATTACTTCCAAGAGGAAAAAAGTTAAGGGATAGCAGGAAGCCTTAAAGTGGTGAGTTGTAATGGTACATGCCTATAATCCCAGTGCTTGGGAGGCTGAGGCAGAACAGGGGTAAGTTCAAGGCAAGCCAGCATTACATAGTGAGATTCTGTCTCAAAAAACCAAAAAAGAAAAAGAAAACTCTTAAAATTTTGGGAAAAGTAAAATGTCAGAGAATAGTTATAATTTTTCATATTACTCGTATTTCTATGTAAAAATTCTTTCTGTGAAGTCATTTTCAGATTAACTGAGAATGACTGAATATTTTGTAAGCAGTGTGATAAAATGAAAGCAATCCAACAGCCAGTTTTTTAAGTTTTGGAGAGTTGGATTAGTACCATAGTTATGGGAAAAGGTTTGTGGACTTATAAAGGTTTGTCTGATCTTTATATTGTATATTCATTAGATTTTGAGCATATTTCTTTGGAGAGAATAGTGTAACTTAATGAAAGTGGTGCATTGTTTCTGGAACTCAGCATTCTTATAGCATGTTATTAATAGGGTCTGAAATATCTTTATTATTTATGAATGAAAGAAAGTCAAGATTACTTTATAGTGACAGTTGTGTATTTTTCCATAGTTGCAACTTGGCCTGAGAGCCTTCAGATGTCTGAGTATTTGTTTGAAATATTTGTTTCTTTTGATTCCTTGTGTTTTCTCTTTCTAAAAAGAAGAACATAATATCTTGATATGATTTAAAATTAATTTAGCTACTAGTCCTCTTAACAAAGGAAGGAAATAATTTTATAGTGTTATATAATAATAATAGAGAACACTTTATTCACCAGCCTGCTTTAAATATTAAAGAGGCTCCTAACTGATGTCAAAGAGCATGTCCTCATGTCAGGAATCACTGACTTGTCAAGAATCAGCCAGAAACTTCAAAATTTGGGGTAAAATAATATGATTTATCTAATGCAAGGCAAGGCATTTATAATGAACAGAAAAATGTAAATCATAGTGAGGTCAGAGTTGAAAGAAAATTATTCCCTATTTGTCTCTTCAATGGAACCCATGAAGGATGGCAAAGTATTTTTCGTGGTTTGTAAATGGGTTGGTTTCCACTGGGAGAATATTGAAAATAATGGCCTGTACTGGTAAGGGGGAAACATAAGGAAACATGAAGACAGAGGGAAGCCTCAGATATGACTGGAAACATGAAATGGTCAATTCATATGGTTAAAATATATGATTTGCATGAAATAAAAGCAGAAATAATAATGTGAGAAAATCTCTGTATTTTGAACATGAGACTGAATGCTTTTTCTTAGTAGACTAATGAACTTGGACCTTTTTCCAGAAGTAGTTTGTAGATTTCAAAAGATATAAAATAAATCAGCACCATGTTTCAGAAAGTCGAAGGGGAAGACAAGTCAGGAAACAACTGCAGCAATCAAGGACAGCAGTAATTAAAAATGCCTCTTACCTGTAAGGATTCAAAATAAAAGATAATTATACAAGACAGTGATGAAAAAATAAACGTTCATGATTTTGTCTTTAGACTCAAGAAGGACTAAAATGTAGATTTAATAAGTCCACATGTACTTTGAAATGAAAAAACTAGAACTCATAAGAAAGTTTTTCTTAGGTATAACCTAGGCTGAAAAGTAATCACAAGCATAACTTTGTTTTCAAAGTATAACTTTAAAATGAAATCATATATAAGGATGAAAATAAGGAAATTAAAATATATTATGAAAACAAATGATATAAGCTGTATTGGGGACTGTAATAAAGATAACTATTCACAAATGATAAGGATTGCAAAGAATCGAATTATATACATGCAAGAACCCAACATAGTCCTGCTAGCAGATTATATAAATGCTAATAAAAAGAAAAATACAGTATTTTTCCTTATCACACAAATCTTAAACAAATTCTATTCTTAAAATATTTTATGCATCTGCAAGAAATTACTTAATAAAATATTTCAAAACGGATCTATTTTTCTGCATTTCTTTTTTAAGGCATGAGGAAATTTCTTTTGCATCAGTAGATTTCTGGGCTACTTTGTCCATTAGGGATAGTGACTCAGGGAGTTTTCTTACACCAGAATACTAAATCTACTTATATGAAAGATCTTGGATTCTGGAACAAAAGAATTTTCCAATTTAACATCTGCGATTGTGTTTAACGAACCATTTTTTTTGGTCACTCCATTTTTGTCATAATTTTAAAATTAAGTGAAGGGTTTTCTCAGACATGAGAAGAACACAATTATTTTCATGCCGCACTCTTTGAGGAGGTCGGTCTGCCTCCAGCAACAGAATGGTGGTCTTCTATTTGATCAATGAGTAATCGAGAAAAAAAAAAATCAAACAACAAAATAAAGTTTTGCAGGAAAAGGGTGCAATGGTTTTTCAGGGATTTTGTACTTACTCTTTGGGCCACGTGATGTCACTCTTCACCACGGTATTCTGTGATTCAAGCTGAGTAAGCGATCCTTTTTTCCCCATGTGACGATCTCTCCATTGTTTTTCACTCTCTATGATGAACAAGGCGAACACAGGAAGATGGGACTGACAGAATCGGATATTTCTCTTAGTTCTGAGGCGATTTGTGTTAATTAGAGATAGATCCAGTATTTGAAATGTTGTACTCAAGTGGAAGCGTCCCAGAGGGCCAGCGTCTACTGCTTTCGCTTCTGCTCTTCACATTCTGCGGAGGGGTAAGCAGCCAGCTCCACTACTCGGTGCCCGAGGAGGCCAAACACGGCACCTTCGTGGGCCGCATCGCGCAGGATCTTGAGCTGAAGCGGGAGGACCTGGTGCCCCGCCAATTCCAGTTGGATTCCAAGGGCGCTCTCGCTTCTGCTCCTCGCAGTCTGGCGGGCGGGGAGCGGCCAGCTGCATTACTCGGTCCCCGAGGAGGCCAAACACGGCACCTTCGTGGGCCGCATCGCGCAGGACCTGGGGCTGGAGCTGGCGGAGCTGGTGCCGCGCCTGTTCCGGGTGGCGTCCAAGGAGCGCGGGGACCTTCTGGAGGTAAATGTGCAGAATGGCATTTTGTTTGTGAATTCTCGGATCGACCGGGAGGAGCTGTGCGGGCGGAGCGCGGAGTGCAGCATCCACCTGGAGGTGATCGTGGACAGACCGCTGCAGGTTTTCCACGTGGAAGTGGAGGTGAAGGACATTAATGACAACCCGCCTGTGTTCCCAGCGACGCAAAAGAATCTTCTTATTGCGGAATCCAGGTCGCTTGACTCTCGTTTTCCACTAGAGGGCGCGTCGGATGCAGACGTCGGAGCCAATGCTCTGCTGACTTACAGACTGAGCCCCAATGAGTATTTCTCGCTGGACATACCACCCAACCACGAACAGGTAAAGCCTCTTGGGCTTGTGTTACGGAAACCTTTAGACAGGGAGGAAGCCCCAGAAATTTATTTACTGCTTACCGCCACCGATGGAGGCAAACCCGAGCTGACTGGCACCGTTCAGGTGCTCATCACAGTCCTGGACGCCAACGACAATGCCCCAGTTTTCGACAGAACGCTTTATACCGTGAAATTACCAGAGAATGTTCCTATTGGAACGGTGGTAATAAATGCCAACGCCTCAGATTTGGACGAGGGCGTGAATGGGGATATTGTTTACTCGTTCTCTAATGATGTTTCTCCAGACATAAAATCCAAGTTCCACATAGATGGTGTGAGTGGGGAAATTACAGTGATAGGACTTATCGATTTTGAAGAAAGTAAAACCTACAAAATTCAAGTAGAGGCAGTTGATAAAGGCTCTCTGCCCCTGGCTGGTCACTGTACGGTTCTTGTAGAAGTTGTGGACGTTAATGACAATGCTCCACAGTTGTTTGTCAAAACGCTCTGGCTTCCTGTTAATGAGGATGCACAAATTGGGACAGTTATCGCTCTAATTAGCGTGACTGACCTAGACGCAGGTGCTAATGGACACGTGACCTGCTCCCGCTTTCCTCTGGTCCCTTTCAAGCTGGTTTCTACCTACAAGAATTACTATTCACTGGTGCTGGACAGCGCCCTGGACCGCGAGACCACTTCTGGCTATGAGGTGGTGGTGACAGCTCGGGACGGAGGTTCCCCGCCACTGTGGGCTTCGGCCACCGTGTCGGTGGAGGTGGCCGATGTGAACGACAACGCGCCGGTGTTCGCGCAGCCCGAGTACACGGTGTTCGTGAAGGAGAACAACCCGCCGGGCTCCCACATCTTCACGGTGTGCGCGCGCGACGCGGACGCGCAGGAGAACGCGCTGGTGTCCTACTCGCTGGTGGAGCGGCGGGTGGGCGAGCGCGCGCTGTCGAGCTACGTGTCGGTGCACGCGGAGAGCGGCAGGGTGTTCGCGCTGCAGCCGCTGGACCACGAGGAGCTGGAGCTGCTGCAGTTCCAGGTGAGCGCGCGGGACTCTGGTGTGCCTCCCCTGGGCAGCAACGTGACTCTGCAGGTGTTTGTGCTGGATGAGAACGACAATGCGCCCGCGCTGCTGGCGCCTTGGAGCCAAGGAGCAGGGTTTGCAGCGAGTGAGCTGGTGTCGCGGTCAGTGGGCGCGGGCCACGTGGTGACGAAAGTGCGAGCAATCGACGCTGACTCTGGCTACAATGCTTGGCTGTCTTACGAGCTACCGCAGGCGGCAGGAGGTGCACGCGGCCCGTTCCGCGTGGGGCTGTACACGGGTGAGATCAGTACAACGCGGGCTCTCGAGGAGTCCGACCCGCCGAGCCAGCGCCTGCTGGTGTTAGTGAAGGACCAAGGGGAGCCGCAGCTGACGGCCACCGCCACCGTGCTGGTGTCTCTGGTGGACAGCGGCCAGGCCCCGAAAGCCTCTTCAAGGGCCTTGGTGGGCATAGGGAGCCCTGACGTGGCCTTGGTGGACGTGAACGTGTACCTGATCATTGCCATCTGCGCGGTGTCCAGCCTGTTGGTGCTCACGCTGCTGCTGTACACGGCGCTGCGCTGCTCGGCGATGCCTGGTGAGAGCGCGTGCGGGCCTGGGAAGGCCACGCTGGTGTGCTCGAGCGCGGTGGGGAGCTTGTTGTACTCGCAGCAGAGGCGGCAGAGGGTGCGCTCTGGGGAGGGCCCGCCCAAAACCGACCTAATAGCCTTTAGCCCCAGTCTCCCTCCGTGTCCTGTATCTACAAATGGAGAAGTAGAACCACCTGTTGTTTCGGACTCCTCTGGGAAGGTGGGTTGTCCTAGTTTTTATATATGATATAATCATTTATTTGTTATTGAACGATTTTGTTACTTCCTGTAATACATTTATTTACAGATTTTCATTTTTTAGAAACCTCTCCGATTTTTCAAAACTCATCATGAGCCCCTTACTTAGGAGCAGACATTTGTTTTTTGACTTTCCATTCGGAAATCATCAAAAACTTTTTGTTAAGCAGACATTTGGCAGTGAATTAATTTTATTTAGAGACTTATGGGTGACATTGAATTGCTAATGCTGAGTTGCTATAACACTTGAAATCTAGTGGATGTAAAAATTAAGGTGGTTGTTAGTGAACATCAGCACCATCTACCATTTATTTTTAAATTTTTATTATAGTTTGGTGTAATTCTATTCTTTATAATAAACCTTTGCTGGGGATGGTGGGGCACGCCTATAATCCTAGCACTTAGAAGGCTGTGATGATTCCTTCGGGGAGAAAGGTCACAATTTTGAGGCCAGTCTGAGCTACATAGAATCCAGCCTCAACAACATGAAAATGCGTCTCAAAAAATTAATATAAAATAAAAAGCAGGAAAAAAAACAAACCAACCAATTAATGAAACAAACAACAACAAAACCCCCAACAAACCCTTAACTTTGTTGCTCTGTATATTTCTCTGGATGGTGGATGGAAACTCTCTTGAGGTATGGTTTTTCAGCACCACTCAGTATCTATCTGTAGCTACTTTACCTTAATAAGTAATTCCTGGTAAATGCTACTAAATGATTTTTTTACTAAGGAATCATCTTCTGTTAAAAATGTTACACATATAACCCTCATTTCAATTTATATGAAATATATTCTTAATGTCTTAACCATGTGGAGCAGAAGAAAATGATTGACAGTCATTTTTACATTTAGAAATTTTGTGTAACCCATTTACTTTCTGATATTAGAGAAAATACTTCCGGACAGATACTTTCTTTTTCTAAAAAAAGAAATTCTTTTAACTGAAATTTTTTGTTTAGTGTACATTTTTGGAACGCATCCTTTGAATTGCTTTGATCTTTTGAATTCTCCTGAAATCCATAAAGTGGAATTTAAAATCACCAATACCATGTTAGATGGGGATTTACTTTTCTTTCAGTAGTCTGCAGCACAGGATCTGGATGTGAAATTGTGCACCTTGAAAATCACTGTAAATTATACTTACAGTTCCTTGTCAATACTTTGTGAATTCCAAATTGGTGGTTCTCTGCACTGTAGCTTTAGTACAAGATATTTTGTTCTTTCATGTTTTACATACTTTACTTGTACTTATGTTTTTGTTAGGTGATTTATGTGTCTCTTTCTCTTTTAGCTTTTTTATTTGGTGTTCTGTTAGGTATTTTACAAGGTATTATTAAAATCTCAATGGAGCAAAATCAGAGTGGTCTTGAGAATAGAGCCACAATAATTATGAAAATATAAAAAAGTTATTTCAAATAAATATTTGAGAATAGTCCCCTAAACATATGTCAGGATATGCTTCAAAGTCTATTTTTTCCATTTTATTTCTTTTGGAACTTGAGTGATCGCTCATCACCTGTCATCAAACCTATCTATATCAAAACAAGTATCCTGAATTCAGATTCATACTTTCTAATATGAAAGTTGTCTTTGTCGTTTTCCCAGGGTCTATGTGCCATTGAGTTTGCACCTAGGTTTTTATTAGGTGATATGGATTGTGTGATGCTAAAATGCCATTTGTCCCCTGAAAAACTCCTATCTTTTAGAGCTATTATGTTTTGAGCTCTTACTATGCCCTGCATAATTATAAAATTTATTCCTTATTATTCATTGCTTTTTTTTTTGGTGCTGGGGATCGAACTCGGGTCCTTCTGCTTGCAATATTCATTGCTATTTTGATATAATTGATAAGTTATATCAAAAGTTAAGTCCTTTATCTTATCTTTATTCTCTTCCTGGTTGGAATGTCATCACCTGCAAATGTCTGAAGAGCTGTGAACACTTTAATAACCAATTTATCTTTTGGGACCATGAGGAGGCATGGAGTTACTGATATCAGTGGTGTTGGGACTGAAAAAGTATGGGAAGTTCGAAAGAGAGGTGTGAGAGTTTAGAACACCCAATAGCAGACTCTTTATGCTTCTGTAGGTAACATTCTGCCTCAATTCAAGGCAGAATCATGATGGAAATAATGAAGTTCCTTTTAACATCAGTTCTTCTCAAATTGTAGTTGCTGCTTGGAGAGAACTAAGTTATCTCCCAATCTGGGGCATTTATGAGCGGGCAGTATAAGTAACTATACAAGATCACAGACATAAACTAAATCTATCCTGGGCTGATTGAATTCAGTGGTTAGCCTATTTTTAGTCATAATAATACTAACTGTATTAGCAACAACTGAAGTCTTCATTGAACATTCTGTTTCAAAACTCAAGAATTTCCAAAATGGGTGTTATAGGCAAATCTGCAGTTTAATCAACAACACTTAAGATTTTTATACAATTTAAGTTTTAGATCCATAGCACTGTTTCATGCTGGATAAAGCAGCTTCCTTTTATTTAAAAAGACATAATTTAACTAGCTGCTATTTTATACAATATTAAAGATCCGTATCAGAACAGTTATATTATTATTTGGTAGAAAGTGTACATTAACCAGAGTGGAATTTAGCTTATACCATTATCTTGTCTTGAGATGATTAATCAATTGTAAGCTTACTTGCAGATTTAGATAGTAGTAGCTCAAATGGAACTTTGGTATAGTGGATGGCTGGATAACACACTACATTTTACTTTATGCCTTATAAGAAAGTAATCCCTAAAATCAGAATTTGAATGGATTTTTGACTCTGGGTTCATTTTGAAGTAGAGAAGTATAAAAACAGAATTTAGCAGGGCACATAAAATCATGGGTTAAGAAAGCCTCATCCCTGTCAATTTTGCTATTTGTAAGTGTTGTTATTCTATTGTTCCTCTTTTAATAAGGGCTAAATAAATTAAGAATTATTGATACATTAAAATTTTTATAATCCTATATTAAATCAATCAATCATGTATAGGATCAAAGGTTCTATTATTAAATTTTCCTTTTTTGGGAAAAAAGGAACACTAAAAATTTCTAACTAGCGTAAGTATATTAGTGGAGAATTTTGTTTCCTGAATATTTGATTCTAAAAACTTTGAAAGGGGAAAACGTTTTCATTGTGGGCAGTGATTACAAATTTTATGGGCTGGGGATTTAGCTCAGTGATTAGAGTGCTTGCCTTGCAAGCACAAGGGCCTGAGTTCGATCCCCGGCACCACAAAAAAATTTTTTTTATTTACATTAAAAAACTATTAGATAAATCTCAGGACTATAAGTTTTGGGTATTTGCAAAGCCTAACTATACCAAGGATGAAAGTGGTTGTCTCTGAAAGCAGAAATTATAAACTTATGAATTACCTTATTGAGAATCATTTTTAAGATTCTTCTGGCTCATGTAAAATATCAAAAAGAAACGTCTTCCCATGTAACTGTTTGATTAGTATAGGCACTGTCTTGCTTTCTTAGAGACACTCCTGTCAGCTATGCAGTAGCAATATTAAGGCATTGTACAGTGATAATGTCCTTTAGGCAATTTTTGCTAGGGAGCCAAATTTTGCTTTGAGTAGCATATATGCAAATATGGCCACATTTGAGGCCTGAGAATAATTTTCACTTATGAAGCATTCATTCTTCTTAAAATACTGCCCTAGGCACTCAACACACTTAATTTAGGCACCGTATTTCACACAACCACCATGTTACTGTTATGTTATGAAAGTGGAAACTGAAACATGGGGAGGTTAGACGGGTGGGAAAACAAAGTTACATGGCTAGAAAGTTGGATAATATGAATCTAAGTAGGAAAATGCCTGATGTTGAAGTCAGTGATTCCTCTATATTCTTGTGTTGTCTAGAAGTTTAAGTATCATAGCTTGAAGAAACCTGCAGTTGTCATCCAATAAAATACCAGTACACTCAGTAGTGTGCAAACATCAAGGATATTTTGAAGTTTAACAATTATTATGTAATTGGGAGAGGGATTAATTCTCTGAGCTTCTATGTTAAAGAAAACATTACATCTGGAACCAACAGTCATTATTTCTATATACAAAAGAGTGAGATAGAATTATGAGGTTTTGAAAGTCCACAGATGTAACAATACGTAACAGTAGAACTAAACGATGAAACTCACATTATTGTACTTACACGTTAAGCCACCGGATGTCGCTGTCGTCCACAAAATACAGCTTTTTAAACCAAAGGCGTACTACTTTGTTTACCAAGGACTGGGAAGTAGCGATATTCCGAGGTCTCTGACATTTCGATGAAAAAATGGAAGAAATTGCACAAGGAATACCACAGCCGGTGTGCTTTCCAGTCGGAGTATTCATCGAGTTGTAAAACAAGAGAAATCTAAGATGTTGGTCTCCATATACTGCGATCCGGGATCGCAGCGCCTGCTGTTCTCCCTTCTGCTCCTCGCAGCCTGGGAGACCGGGAGCGGCCAGCTGCACTACTCGGTCCCCGAGGAGTCCAAACACGGCACCTTCGTGGGCCGCATCGCGCAGGACCTGGGGCTGGAGCTGGCGGAGCTGGTGCCGCGCCTGTTCCGGGTGGCGTCCAAGGAGCGCGGGGACCTTCTGGAGGTAAATGTGCAGAATGGCATTTTGTTTGTGAATTCTCGGATCGACCGGGAGGAGCTGTGCGGGCGGAGCGCGGAGTGCAGCATCCACCTGGAGGTGATCGTGGACAGACCGCTGCAGGTTTTCCACGTGGAGGTGGAGGTGAAAGACATTAATGACAACCCTCCGATTTTCTCCGTAAGGGAACAAAAGATCTCAATACCGGAATCCAGACTGCTTGACTCTCGATTTCCGCTAGAAGGCGCGTCTGATGCGGATGTTGGAGAGAACGCAATGATTACTTACAAACTCAGTTCAAATGAATTCTTCCTTCTTGATGTTGTAAATAAAAAAGACAAAGGCAAATTCCCAGTGCTTGTTCTGCGAAAAGTGCTAGATCGTGAAGAAAATTCCCAGTTTAAATTACTACTTACCGCAACTGATGGAGGCAAACCCGAATTTACTGGATCTGTTTCTCTGCTGATATTGGTATTGGATGCCAATGATAATGCCCCTGTATTTGACAAATCGATTTATGAAGTGAAGGTGTATGAAAATCAAGCGAACCAAACGCTGGTGATATGGCTGAACGCTTCTGATGCGGATGAAGGAATAAACAAAGAAATGGAGTATTCATTTAGCTCCTTGGTCTTACCCATCATAAGAAAGAAATTTCTAATAAATGAAAGGACAGGACAAATAAAATTAAATGATGCTATTGACTTTGAAGATGGTAGCACTTACGAAATTTATGTAGATGTTATAGATAAAGGATATCCAGCTATGGTTGGTCACTGCACTGTTCTAGTGGAAATTCTGGATGAAAATGACAATTCTCCAGAGGTGGTTGTTACTTCTTTGTCCCTCCCAGTGACAGAGAATGCTCAGGTGGGCACCGTTATTGCCCTGATCAGCGTGTCTGACCGTGACTCTGGTGTCAACGGACAGGTGACCTGCTCCTTGACGCCCCACGTCCCCTTCAAGCTGGTTTCTACCTACAAGAATTACTATTCACTGGTGCTGGACAGCGCCCTGGACCGCGAGACCACTTCTGGCTATGAGGTGGTGGTGACAGCTCGGGACGGGGGTTCCCCGCCACTGTGGGCCTCGGCCACCGTGTCCGTGGAGGTGGCCGACGTGAACGACAACGCGCCGGCGTTCGCGCAGCCCGAGTACACGGTGTTCGTGAAGGAGAACAACCCGCCGGGCTCCCACATCTTCACGGTGTGCGCGCGCGACGCGGACGCGCAGGAGAACGCGCTGGTGTCCTACTCGCTGGTGGAGCGGCGGGTGGGCGAGCGCGCGCTGTCGAGCTACGTGTCGGTGCACGCGGAGAGCGGCAGGGTGTTCGCGCTGCAGCCGCTGGACCACGAGGAGCTGGAGCTGCTGCAGTTCCAGGTGAGCGCGCGGGACTCTGGTGTGCCTCCCCTGGGCAGCAACGTGACTCTGCAGGTGTTTGTGCTGGACGAGAACGACAACGCGCCCGCGCTGCTGGCATTTGGGGCTGGCAGCGCTGGGCACGCTATGAGCGAATTGGTGTCGCGATCAGTGGGTGCAGGTCACGTGGTGACGAAGGTGCGCGCAGTGGACGCCGACTCTGGCTACAACGCGTGGTTGTCCTATGAGCTGCTGCCTGGACCCGACAGCGTGCGCAGCCCGTTTCGTGTGGGGCTGTACACGGGCGAGATCAGCATGACGCGCACCCTGGACGAAGAGGATGCACCACGCCATCGCCTGTTGGTGCTGGTGAAGGACCACGGGGAGCCTGTGCTGACGGCCACCGCCACCGTGCTGGTGTCTCTGGTAGAGAGCAACCAGGCACCAAAGACGTCGCGGACATTTGTGAGCATCTCGGGCTCTGAGATGGCGGTAGTGGACGTGAACGTGTACTTGATCGTCGCTATCTGCGCGGTGTCCAGCCTGCTGGTGCTCACGCTGCTGCTGTACACGGCGCTGCGCTGCTCGGCGATGCCTGGTGAGAGCGCGTGCGGGCCTGGGAAGACCACGCTGGTGTGCTCGAGCGCGGTGGGGAGCTGGTCGTACTCACAGCAGAGGCGGCACAAGGTGTGCTCTGGGGAGGGCCCGCCCAAAACCGACCTAATGGCCTTTAGCCCCTGTCTTCCGCCTTGTCAGGTGGCAGATGTGGGAGCAGAAGATCAATCTATTGATGGCGACCAATCTGGAAAGGTAGGTTGTTACATTTTCAAATTTTGCTTTGTGTATATTTCTGTCAATGTATTTTTTTCAAATGTATGTCTAGAATATTTTCTTTCTTGTCTTCACATTCTTATGCTCTTTTATTTCTAGTAATGCTTTTATAGTAGTTTATTGCAGAAGGTAATTACACTTTTTTGGTTCTACCTCAGTTTTGACCTTGCCTGATATCATAAATTTTAATACAACTATTTATTTAGGATTTATTAATAATTTCCAATATAAATATTATATTTGAGTTATAATTGCCACGTTTTATTTTTGTATTTAACCTTTCTTGTGTTACAAATATTTGTAAGATTAGTCCTTTAATTCATTTTTCATTGTCATATTGTATTTAGATTTGACACAATTGTCGGAACGAAAACACTGCACTAGTCGATGTCTCTTTTCAGTGAAGAGTATTTTGTTCCCTAAGTATAGAATCTATGTAGCTCACCAACATTTAAATGACATATTAGATTGCCAGCCTTCACTGATTGTGCTTATTCTTCAGTAGTGCAGGGAGTCAACCTGGCAGGTCATTGGCAAAAAATGTCCTGATTATGTGAATTCACTGAAATATTTGAGCTTTAATTTTTTTCATTTTATTTCAGTAGTATTGAAACCTGATTCAGTGTGTATAATTCACTTTCCTTAGAGAAGAAAAATTGTGTTTCAAAGTTATTAACATAGTTTTATTCCGACCTATTTATATATTGTCTCCTTACCAGCATTAGGCATTGTTTGTGACATTCAACTATTAGCTCTTCTACTTTGAGGAAAGTGTCTTGATTATGTTTAAGTATGGAAAACATTTGAAAATCTCTTTCAAAAGTGAAAAGCCTCACTTTTTTTTGTAGTAGTGAGGCTTGATTCCTGGGCCTGGTGTATGCCTAGTGCAGACAGTCTATGAAAGTGATTTTTAATTATAAGGAAATTTAAAATGCTCAATTTAGTTCAAATTAATATTAGAAGTGTGAGTAGAAAATTTATTTGGCCTTTTAGATACATTCTTACTGATTTAATATAGGCTGACTTTCATTTAATAGTTTCTTGTTGTCATATTATACAGTGCAGTGTTGGCTTATATATATTAAGAAATTCAAGCCAGTTGAATCGCGTTGTGGCAAAGTCACCCTATCAATTGTGCTTTTCAAAAACTAGTAGTTACCTGATACCCATTGTTTTATTTTTTATTTTATTAATGAAATATCAATGGAACTTCTTTGTTATCTTCACTCTGATTCTTCGGGCAATTGTTTTTCCTTTTTCTCTTCCCTTTCAGTATGAGGATGAATTGTTATTCAATATGTGCATCACAAATAGCTTCCAACAAAAGTTGAAATTTTTATTCAAATTTAGGAATACCGAAAAAGATAATTGTGGAAGGAATTTAAGCATAACATTTCCTTCATTATTATTCCTGTCTACCTCTTAGACATTATAGAGGATATAAACTAATGCAGAAGCAAAAGTGTTACTATATCACGTATGTTTTTTGAATATATACATTACCTCAGATATTTGAAAAAAATCCTGATCATCTTCTTTTACATTTTTTATTTTATTTTACTGGTGTTGGGGACTGAACTCAGGACCTCTTGCATGCCTTTTATGGGCTATGACTGAGCTACAGTCCCAACCCTGTTCCTGAACATCTTACATCACGCCAAAGTATCTCTTTTTCTGTTAAGAGCTTGTATCAGTCATGAAAGTCTCATTTCTGCAGGTGCGTGCATGTCTCAAGCAACACTAATATATAGATACATATTCATATAATTTCAGGTCATATAGTATAAATGTTAAGACGCATTTTAACCTTGCAAATGAAGACATCCTGGTTTGGCCCTTTAACTGTAAACTCATCACGCACACACACACACACACGCACACACACACACACACCCACGTATTATAGTCGTGGGTGTCTTTGCTTTATAATTGCTCTTTTTTCTAACGTGTGTGTGTGTGTGTGTGTGTGTGTGTGTGTTTGTACTGAATTCTGTATTTTCAGGTCTGTGACTTTTTTTTTGGTGCCAGCAATTGAACTTGAGGCCTTGCACTTGCAAGGCAAGCACTCTATCCACTGAAATAAATCCCCAGCCCAATTATTTTTTTCATCATTTTTTCATGTTACTAAAATTTCTTACAGGATAGTTTCCTATTAAACTCAGATTAATAATGTCTTGACAGTATACAACCAAAGTAGATACAGCTAAAAGCTTGGTTAGAGTCAATGTATACCTCACTCTTTTCTTGTTCCTGAAAGTACATATTATGATTTCCCCTCAAACTTGTGTCTTTTAATTACTTTGAACTTGAGTGTTTTCTGAGCTTCTGTAGTTAAAAATCTGCAAGCCTGTCAATAGCTGCCATGCTTAGCTTTTCTTTGACTTGTATATCCAATTCCTTCTTCTTACATCTGTCTTCTCTATTAGCTCTTTATAAGGCCAGTATATGACTTCTGCAGAGCAGTCTTAACCAAAAGTAGTCCTAAATCTGAGCTATCAATGGAATGTTAAATTATGTTTTAACCAATTTAATCTTTATTTCACATTGCCCTCTTTTGGACATGTTTTCTTTAAAAATACAAATATTCACCAAAATCTTATAGTAAGTAGCACTGTACTGGAAGCATAATGATCCTAAAGTCTATGGAAAAGGAGGAGGAGTAAGGAAAGGCATTGAGGAGAGACATCAGTGAATGCAAATTTAATGATTTCAGACAAGTTTTCACTGACTTTTAAAGACAAAAAAACCCTTTATAGACAGTTTTTTCTATCCAATTCAGAGAGATGAAACCAGAAACCCTCCCAAATCAAAATTGCATTTTCTATTCTTGCCAATAAAATAATTAATTTATTTCTTTTAAAACTATAATGTCTTACTCGTTTTTTAAAAAAAAAATTTAATGTCTTACTCTTATAATCATGTTTAACATAGGTCTATTAGATGACATGAAAATGAGTCTAATCATGAATGTTCTTTAGAACTTGTTGACATAGTATTTGTGGCAATACATTTTGAGATGAATAACCAGTGAATAGTTTTAGGTTACCAGCTAGATGAAAGCCTTGGAATTTTGAGTCCTTACAAATTATGTTTTATATGTGCTTAATTGATAATGCAAGTCTTCAAACCAAAAGTAGAAAGGACTTTCATTTTGGCATGGAGTCATTACCAAAGAGACTGGATCATTTCAATCAGCAAACATAAGGCAATTTTAAATGTTTTTAGTTATCTTTTAGTCAACTCCATGTGCCAAATATTTTGTTGCTCTTTTCTTTATGTAATATGTTGGTTAGAGTTTATTTCTTCCACAAAAAAATCATTAGAATTAGAACTATAAATCTTTGATGTAGATTTATAATCATTAAGTCACTATTTTAAAAAGTGTTCAAATGAAGACCGAAGCTCACTTTTACATGAAAACTAAGATACCCTTTTATACCCATTCACAATTGTTTACTTTAGTGGAGGGATTTGGGATTTTAATGATCTCCATTTTACTGGAAGGATTCAGATGTTAGATAATTAGTTCTTTACAATCTTGAGAGTGATTAAAAGATTTTTCTACTTTAAGGCAACACTGATAAACTGTACTGAGAACTGATAAATGTATCATGCAAATATCAATGTAATTTGTTATATTTAAGATAACAACAGAAGAAATAAAATTGAGTGAATGAGCCTTAGAATAACCATTATTTTCCAGTCTCTTCATATCAGTTGTCGAATTAGTCAGTATAAACTGACAGATAAATTTGAGTTACCAATTCACAATTTTTTGATGAGAAAAGATTATCTTTTGCAAATAAGTCATGAATATAATGCACATCAATGCATCAGTGTCCTGTAGGATAGAAACAACAACATTCACTCAGAAGATACAGTGATAGACAGAAGTCTTAAGTGGAGACACAGTGTTACAAATACTTTGAATTTCCTGTAGTCAGTGCTGGGTGAATCCATTAATATCAAAGCAAACAAGCTTTTGGTAAGCTAGTTAAGTGGCTTATCAGCACTGATTTGAAATCCTTTTCTGTTGAGGTGATAATTTAGAAAATTGACATCCTGCATCATCCTCTGCACAATTGGACCAAATGTTTAGGATAATTTAACAAAGTTAAAAGAAGTAAGCAAGAAAATGTAGAATATATTGAAAATAGAATTTATAGGAGACCATATCAAAATATCCAGTTCTTAAAAATCTAGAAAATCAGCATCACTAGTAACCTATGAACCTGGTCTTTTTCATATACATATACATGATAATATAGGTAGTGCAGTAGTACCTTCACTTAGATTTCTAAATACAAAATAAAACTCTTCTTGGAGTTACAAATGTAAGACAAAACCACTTTTAAGAAGCTACTTGTCACACACAAAACGAAAGACTTGAAAGTCTACAAAGAAAAATATGGGAAAATGTGAATGGATTGAGAAGCATGCAGGTAAGTGAAGCAGTAGGAACTCAAATGCACTTAGATTATGAGCCACAGGATGTCGCTGTTCTCCAAGAAGAGCATTTTTTGTTAAACAGAAAAAAAAAATCAGATTATCCACCGATCGGAAAGAAGCTCTACTGTTTCCGTGCTCCGTCCATATTCTTAAGATTATCTGGAACTTCAGAGAAAGAAGTAAAAACAAAGGTCTCAGGAGGACTGCATCTTTTTGGTCATTGAATGTTTTACTTACCAAAGACGGACACGATGTTAGCTGCCGGATCAGGTGGCCAGACAGCCCGGCGACATCTGCTGCTCTCAATTCTGCTCCTCGCAGTCTGGCGGGCGGGGAGCGGCCAGCTGCACTACTCGGTCCCTGAGGAGGCCAAACACGGCACCTTCGTGGGCCGCATCGCGCAGGACCTGGGGCTGGAGCTGGCGGAGCTGGTGCCGCGCCTGTTCCGGGTGGCGTCCAAGGAGCGCGGGGACCTTCTGGAGGTAAATGTGCAGAATGGCATTTTGTTTGTGAATTCTCGGATCGACCGGGAGGAGCTGTGCGGGCGGAGCGCGGAGTGCAGCATCCACCTGGAGGTGATCGTGGACAGACCGCTGCAGGTTTTCCACGTGGAGGTGGAGGTGAAGGACATTAATGACAACCCGCCTGTGTTCCCAGCGACACAAAAGAGTCTGTTTATTTCCGAAACCAGAGCTCTTGATTCTCGCTTTTCACTAGAGGGCGCGTCGGACGCAGACGTTGGCGCTAACTCTATTCTGACTTACTTACTGAGCCCCAGTGAGTATTTCTCGCTCGAAGTGCCAACCAACGACCAGCAGGTTAGACCGCTGGAATTAGTGTTAAAAAAGTCCTTAGACAGGGAAGTCACTTCACAGCTTCTCTTGGCGCTTAAAGCGACAGATGGAGGAAAACCTGAACTAACAGGCACAGTGGAGTTACTAATCACAGTGTTGGATGTTAACGACAATGCCCCGCTGTTCGATAAAGCAGTCTATCATGTAAAATTACTGGAAAATGCAAGAAATGGTACGCTGGTGATAAGACCTAACGCCTCGGATTTGGATGAAGGGTCAAACAGCCTCATTGTTTATTCCTTCGCAAATGATGTCTCTCCTAAGACAGAAGCCATGTTTTACATAGATTCGGTCAGTGGAGAAATAACAGTAAATGGAAAAATAGATTTTGAAGAAACGAAATTATGGAAGATTCAAGTGGAGGCAGTTGACAAAGGCAATCCTCCAATGTTTGGGCACTGCACAGTCTTGATAGAAGTCTTGGACATCAATGATAATGCTCCAGAGTTGGTAGTAACGTCATTATCACTCCCTGTTGAAGAGGATGCTCCTCTGGGGACAGTCATTGCCCTTATCAGTGCAGCCGACCTTGACTCTAGTGCCAATGGACAAGTGACCTGCTTCCTCATGCCTGATGTCCCCTTCAAGCTGGTGTCCACCTTCAAGAATTACTATTCACTGGTGCTGGACAGCGCCCTGGACCGCGAGACCACTTCTGGCTATGAGGTGGTGGTGACAGCTCGGGACGGGGGTTCCCCGCCACTGTGGGCCTCGGCCACCGTGTCCGTGGAGGTGGCCGACGTGAACGACAACGCGCCGGCGTTCGCGCAGCCCGAGTACACGGTGTTCGTGAAGGAGAACAACCCGCCGGGCTCCCACATCTTCACGGTGTGCGCGCGCGACGCGGACGCGCAGGAGAACGCGCTGGTGTCCTACTCGCTGGTGGAGCGGCGGGTGGGCGAGCGCGCGCTGTCGAGCTACGTGTCGGTGCACGCGGAGAGCGGCAGGGTGTTCGCGCTGCAGCCGCTGGACCACGAGGAGCTGGAGCTGCTGCAGTTCCAGGTGAGCGCGCGGGACTCTGGTGTGCCTCCCCTGGGCAGCAACGTGACTCTGCAGGTGTTCGTGCTGGACGAGAACGACAATGCGCCCGCGCTGCTGGCGCCTTGGACCCAAGGAGCAGTGGGTTCAGTAAGCGAGCTGGTATCGCGATCCGTGGGCGCGGGTCACGTGGTGGCGAAGGTGCGTGCAGTGGATGCTGACTCTGGCTACAACGCGTGGCTGTCCTACGAGTTGAAGGCTTCTGTGGGTGGTGCGCGCAGCCCGTTCCGCGTGGGGCTGTACACGGGCGAGATCAGCACGACGCGTTCTCTGGATGAGGCTGACGAGCCACGCCATCACCTACTGGTGCTAGTGAAGGACCATGGGGAGCCAACGCTGACAGCCACTGCCTCTGTACTTGTTTCTCTGGTGGAGAGTGGTCAGGCGCCTAAGGCTTCATCGAGGTCATCTGTGCCTGCTGTAATAACGGAGGTAACGCTGGTGGACGTCAATGTGTACTTGATCATAGCCATTTGCGCGGTGTCCAGCCTGTTGGTTCTCACGCTGGTGCTGTACACGGCGCTGCGCTGCTCGGCGATGCCTGGTGAGAGTGTATGCGGGCCTGGGAAGACCACGCTGGTGTGCTCGAGCGCGGTGGGGAGCTTGTTGTACTCGCAGCAGAGGCGGCAGAGGGTGTACTCTGGGGAGGGCCCGCCCAAAACCGACCTAATGGCCTTTAGCCCTGGTGTTCCTCCTGCTTCGATTTCTGGAGATGGCGAAGTCCAACAGGAGATTTTTGATACTGTAAGTACCATAATATTGGGGCATGCTCTATGCCCTTTAGTACCACTCCCCTTGTAGTTCGCCGATTTTTAATTTAATTGTTTTGCTTTTGTCCTCCTCTTTATATGGCTTATTTAAAGCTCATTGGAAGTATAGTCATCTTCATCACTTTTCACTGAAGTCACCTAGGAATGTTCTTTAGTTGCTAAATATATATCAATGGTAATAATGTAATAGAATAACCGATGTTTCATCTAATTTAAGAAAGTTATACCTGCTAGATTGGAAGATCATGATGTAAATGTAGAAAGTGGGCAGAATTTAAATATTCTCAATTTTGCCACACGTTCATTCTTCCTATTCTCATTCTAATTGATGCCTTTCACTCATTATGTTTATGTATTGAAAATTACTGCAATATTTAATTTTATGATTTAAGGTTAAACATCTTTAAATTATTCACTTTGCACAATGTATACATTATTTGTCAGTAATGGAGATGAGTATAGTTGAGGCAGCTTCATTTTATATGCTCAAAAAAAGCTTACTTTTTTGAGATGGTGGTGGAAGTAGAGTTCTAGCTTTTCCTTTGGAGGGAATTCTACTTTTTTCCATTGTTTCCCTGTGTTCAAGCTAATTTTCTTCATAGTCTTCCAGTGCTCAGACAGGTAATTTTTTTCTTTATTTCCTAACATGATGTAAATTTTGCTTTATTGCCCATTGAACTCATTGCTGTTTTCTTTCAGTTTAATTTATTGAGCTCTTCTACTTAGTAGGAAAATTTGTTTAAGCATGGATTATACTCATTTTCCTTCCATTCTTAGTACCTGTCGTGAGGCTGTACGGAAATGTTTTAGGGTAGAAATATTCATACTTCTTTGTGCTTTGAACTTAAGGATGTCTTCCCATGTATGTTGATGGGGGATCTACAGTATTGTTTGTGTTTATTAAGCTTCATAGTCTTCAAAATTACTTTACTTTAAATAACTTAAATAAAAGAACCATAAAATATCAATAAAGGCATTTCCATTTGACTTCCATGGTGTTTATCACACTGCAAGTGTATGCTCACTTGATATAAAATATTGTTGTCTCAATACTATATTCATGTGAATTGTTTTCTTAAAAGGAATCCCAGAGAATTTGTATTTAGCTGTAAGAAGGTACATCAAATAATGTGGAAATTAATTTTGTCCTTTTGGGATATAATTACAAATGAGATACTCTTTGATTCTGTTATAGGAGGAAATACATTGTGTATAATGTATTTGCATATGCAAGGAGAACCAAGTGATAGATAGGGCAAAGTTAATAAAATATTGATGTGTTAGTGAATGTTTTCTACCTTGAAAGGTAAATTTCAGCAGAATGATTTTCACAAAGATGAACATTAGGAAAACTTTCAGAAAAAGGAGTAACCATGTGCTATACTCTCATTTATGGTCTGGGAATCTCTTTAGTTGTAACCATAGAACAAGAACAAATATTCATTCTTGTATAATAAACCACCATATTAAGAGCTGTTTCTATTTGTTAGACATGGAATGAAGGACATATGATTATTAGTTCACTTAATCCTTAAAATAATTTATAAAATGCTGTACCTATAACTATCCAAAATTTAAATATATGAAAAGAGATGTTGATATCTTTATCTTTCTTGTCCAGTGCCATTCAATTCATACATGGTAAAAATGATATTCAAAGCATATCTTTCAGAATGCTGAGCCATTAAAGAAATTTATTGCAATGCAGAATTTTCTCCAGTAAATATTTTCTCTGTTCAAGCATAGTTCTGGCTATGAAAGCCAAGTTCAGGCTATGCACGGGTGATGGCTTTCTGTTTTGCTTAAAAATTCTTGATTATATTAATTGTTAATTTTGGACAATGCCATAATTAAGATGGGCATTAAGACCTTTATGTTGAACAATTTTCCTTTCTTAAGAGAGTTCATGATTATCATTCCTTATTTTAATCAGTGCCACTTTGAGAT
The DNA here is from genome assembly GCA_016801275.1 of Hystrix brachyura. Lineage (NCBI taxonomy): Eukaryota > Metazoa > Chordata > Mammalia > Rodentia > Hystricidae > Hystrix > Hystrix brachyura. The sequence continues at coordinate 5,917,798 of QZML01000505.1, read as the reverse complement.
AGGCATTACATTTTCAATCAGTGAATTAAAGTTGCCTTATAAAAGATGAGTTGTTTGGAAGTGATATAAATAACAATTGTTTAACAGATGAGAAAAATAACACATCTGGTTCTAATATTTTTGGAGGACTCCAAAGTCAAATGCCACATACAAAGATGACCTTGTTCTTTCTCTATTGTGAATGAGGATGATATTTTTGACAAGTTGCAAGTGATAATAACAATAATCTTAAGGGATCCTGAACATGGTCACAGAATTCAAGAAATGTTTACAACACTGTACACTTTATCAATAGCCTGAAAGGTGTTGGTATTCTGTGACAGTCTCTAGATGTCTGTAGGTTTTTCTGCAATCAGTCATCAGTCTTACTGCTGTTTGAGTGGTTTATACCAATTGCACAAATGATTTGGAACCAAATAGCTGTGTTTACCCGAATAAGTCATGGTGAAGCAGGGTCATCATCATTAAGAAATCCTATAATTTTTTATACAGTTAATGGATAGTGAATTTCTAATTTCATTTTGAAGAACTTCTTTGAGATTGTGAGAATGGCTTTGAAATTTATTTCTGTGTTGTTATGTTTTGAGAAATAGTAGTATTAGACTTACACGGAATACTGGATGATATGGACTAATAGACTGTAAAACTGCACTTCACTATTTTGACTAGCAGGACACATAGGTAGAACTTAAGTTTAAGCAGCTTGATTTAGTAAAGATCAGGCAGAGGATTCTTCACTCGTCAATTGATTTTAAAAAAATCAATGTTAGCAATGATATTTTTATGACTCTTTGGCATTTGTTTATAGCCAGATATTAAGCCCACCCCCAAAGATGAGTTTGAAGAGAGCATAATCTCTTTTTTGAAGTGATTGAGATGGGTGACACCTGAAATATCACAGCCAAATTGCAAAAGATGGATCATTAATTGACAAAACATATCAATCTTTTTGTGGGTTGGTGTTCACCCAGTGTCACTTTATATATTTACAAATACTTTATTATTGGAATTCAAAGCCTAAATTAACATCTGGTTTTATGTAAAACATGTGATATCATCTCTACACCGTAAAATTTCTCATATTAATTTCTCTACCTTGGAAGACTCCATTTTGTATGTAACGTCTGAATCTGAAATTCCCATAATAAAGTGGTTGGAAGTCTGTTGCTTTCTTTTATTGAAAATGAATTTGACATGCTTCAGATATTACATTAACTCTACTCTATTACTAACTAGTCTACTGTTATATTTGGATTAAAGGCCCCCATGACTGATTATTGTACAGGTGTATCATAGGATTCAATGTCATAAAAGCTCATGTGTCTGCTTCTTTAATTTTTTAACATAGAATTTTGCATTTACTTTAATAAGAATTCCAGTGTTAAGACAATATTGAAAAAAGTATAAAGTTGAGAAAAAGTATCATAAAATCTCAAATTAGTAATAGACTATATGGATAATTAAAAAGTTAAGATGAAAAATATTAACAGAGACAAATGATGGTAATTTTTTCATATGCCATTGCAATATTTATAGATTGGAGATGACTGAGTTAGGAGCATTGCTTGAGCCCAGAAGTTGGAGGCCAGCCTGGGGAGCACAGTGAGCCCTTGTCTCTTGAAAGAAAACACCTGTATATAACAAAATATTCAAGTTAGAGTGGTATGTAGTCTTAGTCACTTTATACTTTTGTTGCATGCATATTTCACTCCTAAATCTTATGTGGATATGAAAAAAAAGTGCAGCCAAAATACAACTTCAGGCAATGAAAAACTCACATCAACAGTCCCCATTTTTTTACTTAGTATTCTCTGAAATGCCACTTTCCAACACTAAGGTTATCTGCCATTTAGTTGAATTATTTATTTTCTGTGTTTTATGCATATTGTGAGGCACTTACAGAAGATATAATTAAAAGTTGCTTCCTTTGTTTTGGATGATCTTATGATCACAAGCCCCCAAACCACTTTCATGAATATATATTTATTGGATTAAGAAAAGTAGCATTTTTGATTTTCAAATATCAAAGCAGTACAGAGATTTTGTGGGTGATTTTATTAAACAGAATGGTAATAAGGTGGTATAGTTGAAAAGACAACTGTTGTATCACTGACTCATTACATAAAGTAATGGATATCATAATATTAGCAGGGCAACTTGTGTGAGAAATCATGCACATCAAATACAAAATTTATCAGATCAATAGACTTTTTGTTTGTTTGTGAATTCTATTTTAAAGCACAGATTTTGGAAATATATTTGTTGTTTTTCTAATTCTTATTGTTCTGCAATGGCTATAAAATCACTTGTAACAAGAAGATAATGTAAATAATAAAGAATCAGAACTGGAGAAAAGACATATGATAAAGTTTACAACAATGTATTACAATATGGCTAGAAGAGAAGATTTTGAATGTTTCCCCACAGAGAAATGATGAATGTTTGAGGTGATGGAAATGCTGTTACCATGATTTGATCACCACTCAATATATACATGCATTAAAACATTGAATCATATTCTGTAAATCTGTACAAGTACTATATATCAATTAAAAATTTTAAAGTATGAGAAGGTAAATCCACATATCTAAGAGCATAGTATGCAGAACATAAAGATTGAAGAGTTATTATTAAACTTCAAACTTCAAAATTTTTGGGGGGGCCTGGAGGTGTAGCTCAGTGATAGAGTGCTTACTTAGCATGGGCAAGATCCTGGGCTCTGCAAAACCCTGTCTAGAGCACTGCAAAAATAGTTTTATATTCGAGTTACCTAGCAGCCCAAGTAACAACGGAAACTGGAAGCAAAACGATTCAAGTTTATAATATTTTTACATGAGGGACAATGCCTTTAGGAAGTGTTTAACTCTAATTTTTCATAAGGCTAAAGAAGTGAACTCTTCCCTAAGTATGTAGGTAAGTAAAACAATTTTATAACTGTAAATGAAAAAAGGAAACAAGAATTTAAATTTAATGTGAGTAAAAAAATAAAATGGCATTTCCACATATATTACGTTTCAATGTTACTTAAAATCTGAATATTCCATAAACAAGCATTTTGAAAACATTTAGGAAAAAAATAACATAAACGTGAAATTGTATGGTGGATGGATGTCGCGCACAATACCCATAATTTCAGGCACAAGGTGGCGCTCTTTACTTAAAGGAACGAAGTTCATCCATCGGTTGGTCCAAACAGTCAGGCACGCCTCATACAAAAAGACTCCATCATGCCGGATGCTACTGTTAAAGAACCTTTTGAAACTTCCCAAAATTCAGCGAGATTTTAACCTATAGTTTCAGTCTGGTTTTGTAAGTGCAAAAAATCTTATTTTGGAAGCCAATTTCATATGCAATGCTCGGTTTTGAGAAAAGAGGATTGAACACTCTGAGACTACTGCTCTCCCTTCTGCTTCTGTCAACTTGGCGGGCAGGGAGCGGCCAGCTGCACTACTCGGTCCCCGAGGAGGCCAAACACGGCACCTTCGTGGGCCGCATCGCGCAGGACCTGGGGCTGGAGCTGGCGGAGCTGGTGCCGCGCCTGTTCCGGGTGGCGTCCAAGGAGCGCGGGGACCTTCTGGAGGTAAATGTGCAGAATGGCATTTTGTTTGTGAATTCTCGGATCGACCGGGAGGAGCTGTGCGGGCGGAGCGCGGAGTGCAGCATCCACCTGGAGGTGATCGTGGACAGACCGCTGCAGGTTTTCCACGTGGAGGTGGA
>QZML01000505.1:5887338-5910259 GCA_016801275.1 Hystrix brachyura | reverse complement strand
CCAAACACGGCACCTTCGTGGGCCGCATCGCGCAGGACCTGGGGCTGGAGCTGGCGGAGCTGGTGCCGCGCCTGTTCCGGGTGGCGTCCAAGGAGCGCGGGGACCTTCTGGAGGTAAATGTGCAGAATGGCATTTTGTTTGTGAATTCTCGGATCGACCGGGAGGAGCTGTGCGGGCGGAGCGCGGAGTGCAGCATCCACCTGGAGGTGATCGTGGACAGACCGCTGCAGGTTTTCCACGTGGAAGTGGAGGTGAAGGACGTTAATGACAACCCGCCAGTGTTCGCCCTTAAAGAACAAAAGCTGCTGATTTACGAATCTAAGCAACTAGACTCGCGTTTTCCGCTAGAGGGAGCTTCTGATGCGGATATAGAAGAGAATGCTGTACTGACCTACAGACTAAGCCCAAATGAATATTTCTCTCTTGACTCACCAGCAAGTAGTAGGCCAACTAAACGACTGTCGCTTATATTAAAGAAGCCTCTCGACAGAGAAAAAACTCCAGACTTTAATTTGTTACTGAGTGCTACAGATGGGGGGAAACCAGAGCTCACTGGCACTATACAGCTCTTTGTCCAAGTGTTAGATGTTAATGACAATGATCCGGAGTTTGATCAATTAGAATACAAGGTAAGATTGGTGGAAAACGCTGCTAAAAGAACTCATGTGATAAAATTAAACGCCACGGATCGAGATGAAGGCATAAATGGCGAGGTAACATACTCCTTGAAGTCAATTAAGCCCAATGGAAGATCCTTCTTTACACTAGATGAAAATAATGGAGAAGTGAGGGTCAATGGAATTTTAGATTATGAAGAAAATAAGTTTTATGAAATTGAAGTGGAGGCCACAGATAAGGGGAATCCCCCAATGACAGGACACTGTACAGTCTGGGTAGAAATTTTAGATATCAATGATAATTCACCGGAAGTGACTATAACTTCCTTGTCCCTCCCAATACGTGAGGACGCTCAGCCCGGCACTGTCATTGCATTGATTAGTGTATCCGACCTCGACTCCGGTGTCAATGGCCAGGTCACCTGCTCTTTGACACCCAATGTTCCTTTCAAGATTGTGTCCACCTTCAAAAACTATTATTCATTGGTGCTGGACAGCAATCTGGACCGCGAGAACGTTTCGAATTATGATTTGGTAGTGACTGTGAGAGATGGTGGCTCACCCTCCCTGTGGGCCTCGGCCACCGTGTCCGTGGAGGTGGCCGACGTGAACGACAACGCGCCGGCGTTCGCGCAGCCCGAGTACACGGTGTTCGTGAAGGAGAACAACCCGCCGGGCTCCCACATCTTCACGGTGTGCGCGCGCGACGCGGACGCGCAGGAGAACGCGCTGGTGTCCTACTCGCTGGTGGAGCGGCGGGTGGGCGAGCGCGCGCTGTCGAGCTACGTGTCGGTGCACGCGGAGAGCGGCAGGGTGTTCGCGCTGCAGCCGCTGGACCACGAGGAGCTGGAGCTGCTGCAGTTCCAGGTGAGCGCGCGGGACTCTGGTGTGCCTCCCCTGGGCAGCAACGTGACTCTGCAGGTGTTTGTGCTGGATGAGAACGACAACGCGCCCGCGCTGCTGGGGCCTCCTGTGGGCATCTCGGTGAGCGAGCTGGTGTCGCGGTCAGTGGGGGCAGGCCACGTGGTGGCGAAGGTGCGCTCAGTGGATGCTGACTCAGGCTACAACGCGTGGCTGTCCTACGAGTTGCAGGCTTCTGTGGGTGGTGAGCGGAGTCCATTCCGCGTGGGGCTGTACACGGGTGAAATCAGCACGACGCGTGCCCTGGGTGAGGAAGATGCATCGCGCCAGCACCTGCTGGTACTAGTGAAGGACCACGGGGAGCCTGCTCTGACAGCCACTGCCACTGTACTGGTGTCGCTGGTGGAAAGCAGTCAGACTCCAAAGGCCTCGTTAAAGGCGTTGGCAGGAGACACAGGCCCAGAAGTGAGGCTAGTGAACGTCAATGTATACTTGATCGTCGCCATCTGTGCGGTGTCCAGCCTGTTGGTGCTCACACTGCTGCTGTACATGGCGCTGCGCTGCTCGGCGATGCCTGGTGAGAGCGCGTGCGGGCCTGGGAAGGCCACGCTGGTGTGCTCGAGCGCGGTGGGGAGCTTGTTGCAGCAGAGGCGGCAGAGGGTGTGCTCTGGGGAGGGCCCGCCCAAGACGGACCTCATGGCCTTCAGCCCCAGCCTTCCTCCTGGCCTAGATAGAGAAGATGAAAGGGAAAAGCAGGAACCAGGATCAAATCACCGTGGGAAGGTGAGTTTTCTACAGATTCTACCTATTCTGGAACTCTATGCGAAATGATTTATAACCCAGCTCTTAAAAAACGATTTCGTGTGTGTGTGTGTGTGTGTGTGTGTGTGTGTGTGTGTGTGTGTGTTTATGTGGCACTAATGGGAATTGATCCCACCGCCTTCCCACTGAGCTACATTTTAAGCTTTAAAAGTTTTTTTGAGACAGGATTTCACTGAGTCGCTAAGTTGTAAATATTCTGTATTTTAAATAATTTGAATAACAGTGTCAATAAAATGCCAGATGATAAGTGTATCCAGTCTTTAATCATATGAATAATTAGGTTTCTTTAAACAATATTCTGTTCTAATATGTGATTGGAAAATGTTAACTAAGTTACAAGAATGACTCTTCTATTGTCACTCGAGTAGAAGTAATCATTAATTTTCATTGCGCTATCTTTACTAGATGAGGGAAATCTTTTCTTTCTCCTAAAGTTTTATAGTAATGTACTTGTGCAAAATAAAAGCCACTTAAACAATATGAATTTTAAGCGCATTAGAGCAGGGATGATGTATACTATTCTCGATATTATTCCCATAATAACTGGCATACCTTCTATCATACCTTATTTCAAAGATTATTTAATGGTAAACTTCGAAGCAAAAAATATTTTGGATCTACAATAAGAAAAATGTTTTGTTGCTTTTATATACTAAGCATTCATAAATGATCCACGAAAATATCAAGAAGTCAAAGAGAATTTAGAGTGACCCAGGAAGTGGCGAATTCAAAAAGAATTTCAGTAGTCACATGACATCCCTATACACGGAAAAAGTGAAAAAGGACATTTTTGTTTCTACACCCAGATTAACCATTCACAAAATAGAAACGACTTCATATTTACTGGAATGCTGGATGAATCCTACTGAATATATACTCACAGAAGGGAGACTCCTCATAAAAGATCCCATGCCAGCACTCCCTTAAAACTGATAGTTCCGCCTCAGTTCCACATCTGCAATGGTGTTTATCTGGAATACAGGCTTCTCTTGCGTCTCCTCCTCGCAGCCAGGGAAGTGGGGAGCAGCCAGTTCCACTACGTGGTCCCCGAGGAGGCCAAACACGGCACCTTCGTGGGCCGCATCGCGCAAGACCTGGGGCTGGAGCTGGCGGAGCTGGTGCCACGCCTGTTCCGGGTGGCGTCCAAGGAGCGCGGGGACCTTCTGGAGGTAAATGTGCAGAATGGCACTTTGTTTGTGAATTCTCTTGTGAATCGCTAGAAGCTGTGCGCGCGGAGTGCGGAGTGCAGCGTCCACCTGGAGGTGATCGTGGACAAACCGCTGCAGGTTTTCTACGTGGAGACGGAGGTGAAGGACTTTAGAGAAAATCCCCGTGTATAGACAAACAGAACAAAGCGTAGGAACCTGAGCCGCTGGACACTCACTTTCCTCTAGCGGGCGCTTCTGATGCAGCTATAGACATAATTCTGTTCTCACCTATGTTAAGATGAAAAGATCATTTTGCCCTTAAAATAACTGCACAAAAGAGAAAAGCATATTGCCTGTATTAATTCTTCGGAGGTCTTTGGATAGGCAGGAATCTTCAGAACTTAATTTACTTCTGATGGTCATCGATGGCGGTAAAATGGAGCAAACAGGATTAGCTCAGACTCAAATAACCATCCTGGATGTAAATAACAATACATCAGAATTTCATAGACCTGTTAATAAAGTAAGGTTGTTGGAAAATGTTCCAAACGTCCCGACAAGAATTCCGCTAAATGCTTCTAATTTAGACAAAGGCCTGAATAGATAAATTTCCTCTGGAATCAGAATAATTTCGCCTGTGAGTGAGAAAGGTATGTTTTCAAGAAACCGAGACACAGGTGCAGTTAGAATTTATGCAGAATTGGATTTTGAAGAGAATAATGCTTCTGAAATTCAGGTTAACGCCCTTGGTAAAGGGAATTCTTCCATTGTTGGTCAAGGTATGGTTCTGGAGGAAGTTCTGGACATAATGATAATGTCCCTGAGGTAATGGACACTTCGCTGTGACTCCTTGTGCTAGAGGATGCTCAGGTAGGCATCGTCATTGTGCCAATCCACGTCTCCGACCTTGACTCTGGTGTCAACAAACAGGTGACCTGCTCCTTGACACCCCATATTGCCATCAAGCTGGCTTCCACCTTCAAGAGTTACTGTTCACTGGTGCTGGATCTCGAGAGCACTTCTGGCTATGAGGTGGTGGTGACCGCTCGGGACAGGGGTTCCCCGCCACCGTGGGCCTCAGCCACCAGGTCTGTGGGAGGTGGCCAACGTGAACGACAACGCGCCAGCGTTCGTGCAGCCCGAGTACACGGTGTTCGTGAAGGAGAACAACCCGCCGGGCTCCCACATCTTCACGGTGTGCGCGCGCGACGCGGACGCGCAGGAGAACGCGCTGGTGTCCTACTCGCTGGTGGAGCGGCGGGTGGGCGAGCGCGCGCTGTCGAGCTACGTGTCGGTGCACGCGGAGAGCGGCAGGGTGTTCGCGCTGCAGCCGCTGGACCACGAGGAGCTGGAGCTGCTGCAGTTCCAGGTGAGCGCGCGGGACTCTGGTGTGCCTCCCCTGGGCAGCAACGTGACTCTGCAGGTGTTTGTGCTGGACGAAAAGGACACTGTGCCCGCGCTACTGTCATCTGGGGCCGGCAGCGCTGGGCAAGCTGTGAGGGAATTGGTGTCTCAATCAGTGGGTGTAAATTGCTTGGTGGTGAAGGTGCGCCCAGTGGACGCCGACTCTGGATACATCGCGTGACTGTCTTATGAGTTGCTGTCGATCTCGAGTGGCGCGCGCAGTATGTTCCGCGTGGGAGTGTGCACTGGCGAGATCAGCGCGATGCGCGCCATGCACGAGGCAGATGCGCTGCGCCAGCGCTTCTAGTGCTTGTGAGGGACCACAGGGAGTCTGCGCTGATGGCCACAGCAGCCCTATTGGTGTTTCTGGTGGAGAGGAGCTAGGTGCCTAAGGCTTTATTTGTAGCATCCATGAGCGCTGGGCAGAGAGATGATGCTGGTGGATGAAAGCGTGTACCTAATCACTGTCTTTGGTGTGGTGTCTAGGCCGTTGGTGCTTATGGTGTTGCTGTACAAAATGCTGCAGTGCTCATCGGTGCCCACCGAGGGTGCGTGCGGGTCTGGGAAGGCCACGCTGGTGTGCTGGAGCGTGGTGGAGCGCTGGTCGTACTCCCAGCAGAGGCGGCAGAGGGCCCGCACAAGACGGACCTCATGGCCTTTGGCCCCAGTCTCTTGCAAACCGGAAAAGATTGCTTAAATTCTTCTGGCAAAGGTCATTGATATTATTTATGTGTATTCGTTTCTCTTAGTAACTTGCTTTTAGGTTTAATCGTGTCCTCTTGTTAGTTTTCTTTGTAATATTCATCAGGTATCCTTTATAACATCTCTTCTCTGGTTTGGTCATTCTTAGTCATTTTCAATTTTATGTGTTACCCAATATTAATGAGTCAGGTAGACATAATGGAGATCATGGATCACAATTTAAAATTCTCTTTTTTTTTCTCGTTATCTGTGAATGATTGGCCTTGAAATAGTATTTTAGTTTAAAAACTCTCTAGATGTTCATTAACTTTTTTTTTTTGGTGTTGAGGATCGAATTCAGGGCCTTGTGTTTGCAAGGCAAGCACTCTAACCACTGAGCTAAACCCCCAGCCCCGATGTTCATTAACTCTTAAACTACAAAAATTTGGTCATAATTTCAGGATTACAGCCAAATTGCAAAGATGGTCCAGAAAGTTCTCAGATACCTTTAACTAGATTCCTTGTTTCTTATGTTCTGGGGCTATTAAAATAGCCTCCTTAATTATCATTTTAATTTCAGTATAATCTAGATATTATAAAAATATTATGTCCCAAGTATTGTAACAATAATAAAAATGACATTTTTTTAAGGTGAACAATTTGCCATTTTTCATACTAAAAATCCTTCTTCTTTCAAGTGAAACTGACCACTGTACTATATGTAGGTAAAATATAATAAAATCATTGATTTAGAATACATCATGTTATCTAAATCAAGATGTATATTGCAATTCATATTATAATTTATTTTGCTGTTTTTTTCTTTATTGTTGAAACATGCATAACAGTACATTTTAAAATGAGTTTTTGTTTGTGCAGTGCTGGAGATTGAACCAAGGCCTTATACATGCTGTGCAAGTGCTGTATCACTGAGCTATAGCCCCAGCCCAAGAACACTGATTCCTATTGCCAGGCACTGTTCTAATTATCTCTTATTTAGCAAATGAGCTGTATGGTCAAGTTACAAAAATTATTATCCATAATTTATGTACAAGAAGCCAGACATTTAAGCCATAGAAATTAGTAAGAAGTGGGGTTAAACCTAGTTTTGGAGAACCTCAAACCATAATGATATATTATTGCTCTGTGCCATTTATCAGGTGAATTTTGTAATTCAAGATGTACATTTTACATCTTGTAACTTTCTTTTAAAAACTATTTGGAGACTTCTCTTTGACCAAAAAATAGAACCTTACGTTCCTCTGCTTCGTATACAAGGCATTAAAGTTTTAGCTTTTTATCTAGTCTTTCACATATCTTTAGTTTTGGATATGGAATATATATATATGTTCAAAGAAGAATTTTTGAATAAGTATATGCTATTGAATACATGAACAGTTCCATCTTTGAAGTGGAGTAAACTCCAGAGGTTAGGCAATATTTTAGTCAAGAGTGAGTGTAGAGGGGTTGGGGGTTTAGTTAAAGTGGTAGAACACTAGCCTAGCAAGCACAAGGCCCTGAGTTTGATCCCCAGCACCCCCCCAAGAGTGAGTATAGATAACATTTCAATAAGAAAATATTACAGATGGAGAGATAAGTATGAATAAACAAGCCAAGTTTTCTCAGGTGAATGTATACTTTCAGGATTAGAGCAGAGAAGATTCTAAAGGTAAGAGAATTAGTAAAATAATCTTTTGTAGCAATTTAGGTATAAAGTGATGGAGACTGTCTTAGTTACTTTTCTCTCATTGCTGGGACAAAATGCCCAGTTTATTTAGCTCACAGTTTGTAGAGGTTTCAGTTCATAATCGACTGGCTCCAAGGCAGGTTGACCTGGCAGAGGGGCATCACAGAGAAGAAACCACTCAAGCAGGCAGAAGGCAGCAAAGCAAGCAAGGGGCTTTAGCAGCTTCTTTTTGCCCCTTATATTTTATCCAGGCTGCTGGGATTAGGGTGGTTCCAACCAATCACTGGACAAATTTAGTAATAACATGCCCTTAATCCCAGTATCACACACTCTAGATTTAGCCACCCCTGAAAAGTTCCCACCTATGACCACATGAGACTTTGGGGGGACATGTGGTCACAAACCATAACAGAGACTAGCATTATGGCAGTAGAGATGGATCACAATATCCATGTGCAGGAGTAGTAGCAATGAAGAAACAGCCAGATGATGACTGACTTAATGCAAACCACAAGAGAAAGATAAAAGTTGAAGATGACACTCGCTTCTTTAGTTTGGTCAAATGGAATTACAAGATTGCCTCAAGATGCAGGACATAGTTGGAAAAACAGTTTGTGCATGTTTGTACGGTTGGAAATTAATAGCTAAGAAAATGTTACTTTTGCGGTTCCAGGAGAATACTACTGTGATTGGAAATTTGGGTCTGTAACCTAGGAAATTACAGTATGGATTTTGGAGTAATTTCATTAGAGAAAAAATTTAAATACATGAAATGATAAAATCACTAAGAGAGATTTAAAAATGAGAAATAACATGTCCAAAAAATTTTAGGTGCATAGTTGTGTCAATTGCTGAAACTGCTAGAACAAATGACCCAAACTGGGTGGTATAAGACAAGTATCTATTCTTTCCCAGTTTTGGAGTCCAGAAATCCAAATCAATGTGTTACTAGGACTCTACTATTTCTGAAGGCTGTAGGGGAGAATCTTTGCCTCTTTCAGTTTCTGATGGCTATTTCTGTTCCTTGGCTTGTGGTTGTACCTCTCCAATCTATGGCCTCATTGCTTGATCTTCTCCATGTCTTCTCTGTGTGCTTATTTTTAAAGGGTACATGTGGTTGCACTTCAAACCCACTGGATATTCCAGAGTGAACTCCTCTCAAGATGTTTAATTGTAACATTTGCCATATAAAATAATACTCAGAAATTCTGAGTCTTATAATGTGGGTATATCTTTTGAGGAACCACCATTCAACCAACTTCAGTAAGCTTAAAATGATAGGAAGGATAGACAATGGGTAGCTGAAATGAAAGGTAAAATGCAATGTAAGTAAATTTGTGCAAGTTTAAGTAAATTTGAGAAGTTAGAAGTGAAGGGAAGACAGTAAACAGGACAGTCATGTATACAGGCAACTACATATCATGTCTATGAAAAAGAAATATTTGAGATGTTATATAGTGATGTTAGAGATACTTGAGTATCTTTGTTGTCTGAGGCAAAGAAATAGAGACATACTAAAGGTAAGACAGACCACAAAAGAATAAAGATAAAGATGAAAGATATTAAGGAGAGGAGAATGAAAAGTAACTTTTTCCAGAGCAGAGGGTTGACCTTACATGTGGGGACAGTTTTTCCTTTGCACTAACAGGTAATGAAAATTAGAAAATTAAAGGAAAGTGTTGATATAAGAAGCGAGCAATTGAGTTAGAGTTTTATGATTTTTCCCTCTGTGGGAAAAACATCTGAAAGTCAGCTGGTGGAAATGAGGTTAAAAGTTTGAGAAGAGACGGAAGACAATATGCAAGAATTTCTATAGGCAAGAATTTATGAATTAATTTGAGGGTCCAGTTCAGGTAAATGTGAGAGTAAACTTGTAGAGAATATAGCCATCATGGTTAAGTAACTGCATTATCAAGGTCGATAGGCAGACTAGAGAAAATTAGGTTAGTTGTGTGTTGGGGGCTAGTGAGTATATGAGAGGAGTAAGATAAATGAGTGATTCTAAGGTGTCTGGATGGGCATGTTTTAAGTAGTTGAATAGTTTAGGTGAAGAAGTAATCAAGCAACATAGGGATTCAGAGACAAGATGCATCAAAAAGAATCAGGACTATTCCTATAAAATATGTTAGTAGAAATAGAGGATCAGGACAGAATGGTAAGAACAGGCAAGAAAATACTTCATACTCTACACAAATTTCAGAGGGGAGAAAAGGCACAAAAGGAACCCAAGTGCCACTTCCTATTGAGTTGTGCACAGATTAGACACAATGATATATTTTTATTGTTCATTTGGCCTGGAACTTTGTGACTTGATAGTGATAACAATAAATAAAAAATTCCTTCTCCTCTTACTTGCTAAATATGTGTTAACATCTATATCTAGTTCTTGTTACATACTTGGAAAACCAGAGTTAATTTAAATGATAGGATTTTCCTAATGATGATGAAATAAAATGGAGTGAGAAAACACATTTAACCTATTGGTAATAGTGCAAATTCTATCAAGTACATAGGATTCTAGTTCTTGGCATGTTTTCTACAAAGAGAAATCTAAACTTCCAAGCACTGGTCTGTCTAAACAATCTCTCAAGCTCACATGCAATTGACAGTATTCTTCACAAATACAAATATTTTATGCACACTTCATAGTCATCTTCAGATGAATTTATGGGTATAATGTATTTATGAAAAATATGGTATGTCCTTACCAATATCTTCCACCTTTGTCTGTTTTATTCTTATGTGATTGTTGGGATTTCATTTGGAATTAATGGCTATTGTGTAAAAAGGTCTTGAAAAATACTACCAGAAAGGGAATCACTGGCACAACTTACCTGGCTATGAGAACTAGACTCCCATTGATCCAAAACCAATGCATAATATTCTCCCTCTTTTAAAAATCGAAATGGAAATTTTACACATGTAAAAATAAATTTATGGAAAAATGGAACACGTTGACCAATTGTCAAATAACATCAAATACTGAGTAGAACACAGTGATTTACCGTTTCCCGGAAGGTGACTATTTAAACCCCAACTACACATTTGCAGTGAAAAATCAGGAAATGCAAAGGAAAAAGCCTTGTATCAATGGAAAATATGTAGGCTGAGTCGTTCTTACACTTACACATTTATGCGCATGGTGTCGCTCTTCACTGAGAACGTTACTGCGAAGAAAGTCACCGTTTCTTCCGTCTTCCAGAAAATTTGCCACATCGTACAAAAACCATTTCCAATTCTTCCGCACTAAGAGTCCAAAAAAGTGGTCCTTGAGAGGCAATTTAAGGTAAGGCATTCTATATTTTATTGATTTCTCTGAAGTGTTTGGGTATACCATGCTGTATACCTGGAAAGAGCGTCTGCTGCTCTCGCTTCTGCTCCTCGCAGCCTGGGAGGCAGGGAGTGGCCAGCTGCACTATGTAAAACAAGAGAAATCTAAGATGTTGGTCTCCATATACTGCGATCCGGGATCGCAGCGCCTGCTGTTCTCCCTTCTGCTCCTCGCAGCCTGGGAGACCGGGAGCGGCCAGCTGCACTACTCGGTCCCCGAGGAGTCCAAACACGGCACCTTCGTGGGCCGCATCGCGCAGGACCTGGGGCTGGAGCTGGCGGAGCTGGTGCCGCGCCTGTTCCGGGTGGCGTCCAAGGAGCGCGGGGACCTTCTGGAGGTAAATGTGCAGAATGGCATTTTGTTTGTGAATTCTCGGATCGACCGGGAGGAGCTGTGCGGGCGGAGCGCGGAGTGCAGCATCCACCTGGAGGTGATCGTGGACAGACCGCTGCAGGTTTTCCACGTGGAGGTGGAGGTGAAGGACATTAACGACAACGCGCCTGTGTTTCCTGAAAGTAACAAAAGTATAATCATTCCCGAATCTAGACCTCCAGAAACTAGATTTCCACTAGATGGCGCATCAGATGCAGATATTGGTGTAAACTCCGCGTTGACCTACCGACTGGATCCCAGCGATTATTTCACATTGGACACACAAAACAATCGTGAACAAATGTCTTCATTATCACTTGTATTAAGAAAAACACTAGACAGAGAGGAAATCCAGGAACATAGTTTATTGCTGACAGTCAGTGATGGAGGTAAACCCGAACTAACTGGTACGGTCCAGCTGCTGATCAGAATTCTGGATGTGAATGACAATGCCCCAGAGTTTGATCAATTCGTTTATAAAGTTCGAGTGTTAGAGGACGCACTTAATGGAACATTAGTGATCAAACTAAACGCCACAGACCCTGATGAGGGTACAAACGGAGATATAGTCTATTCCTTTAGAAGACCCCTATCTCCTGCAGTGGTATATGCATTTAACATAAATCCCAAGAGTGGAGAAGTTAGGACAAAAGATGAATTGGATTTCGAAAAAAATAAATTTTATGAAATATCTGTAGAGGCAGTTGACAAAGGGAATATTCCAATGACAGGTCATTGTACCCTTTTGGTGGAAGTGCTAGATGTAAACGATAATGCCCCGAAGGTAACCATTACTTCTCTGTCACTGCCGGTGAGAGAGGACTCTCAACCTAGCGCCGTCATTGCTCTGCTCAGCGTGTCGGACCGCGACTCTGGTGTCAACGGACAGGTGACCTGCTTCTTGACTCCCCGCGTCCCCTTCAAGCTGGTGTCCACTTTCAAGAATTACTATTCACTGGTGCTGGACAGCACCTTGGACCGCGAGACCACTTCTGGCTATGAGGTGGTGGTGACAGCTCGGGACGGGGGTTCCCCGCCACTGTGGGCCTCGGCCACCGTGTCCGTGGAGGTGGCCGACGTGAACGACAACGCGCCGGCGTTCGCGCAGCCCGAGTACACGGTGTTCGTGAAGGAGAACAACCCGCCGGGCTCCCACATCTTCACGGTGTGCGCGCGCGACGCGGACGCGCAGGAGAACGCGCTGGTGTCCTACTCGCTGGTGGAGCGGCGGGTGGGCGAGCGCGCGCTGTCGAGCTACGTGTCGGTGCACGCGGAGAGCGGCAGGGTGTTCGCGCTGCAGCCGCTGGACCACGAGGAGCTGGAGCTGCTGCAGTTCCAGGTGAGCGCGCGGGACTCTGGTGTGCCTCCCCTGGGCAGCAACGTGACTCTGCAGGTGTTTGTGCTGGACGAGAACGACAATGCGCCCTCGCTGCTGGCGCCTTGGACGCCTTGGAGCCAAGGAGCAGGGTTTGCAGCGAGTGAGCTGGTGTCGCGGTCAGTGGGCGCGGGCCACGTGGTGACGAAAGTGCGAGCAATCGACGCTGACTCTGGCTACAATGCTTGGCTGTCTTATGAGCTACAGCAGGCGGCAGGAGGCGCGCGCAGTCCGTTCCGTGTGGGGCTGTACACGGGCGAGATCAGCACGACGCGCGCCCTCGACGAATCCGACCCGCCGCGCCATCGCCTGCTTGTGCTGGTGAAGGATCACGGGGATCCGATGTTGACTGCCACAGTCACTGTGCTTGTTTCTCTGGTGGAGAGCGGCCAGGCGCCTAAAGCTTCGTCTCAGACGTCTATGGGCGCTTCGGAAAGGGCGACAAAGCTGGTGGACGTGAACGTGTACCTGATCATCGCCATCTGCGCGGTGTCCAGCCTGCTGGTGCTCACGCTGCTGCTGTACACGGCGCTGCGCTGCTCGGCGATGCCTGGTGAGAGCGCGTGCGGGCCTGGGAAGGCCACGCTGGTGTGCTCGAGCGCGGTGGGGAGCTGGTCGTACTCGCAGCAGAGGCGGCAGAGGGTGTGCTCTGGGGAGGGCCCGCCCAAAACCGACCTCATGGCCTTCAGCCCCAGCCTTCCTCCTGTTCTGGGTTCTAAAGAGGAAACACACCAGGGTAATGAGCAGGCAGAACGCTTGAAAGAGGTAAGCTCCCATTTTAACATCATTTTAAATGAAATCTTTTAGCTTTCCTAAAAGTTGCTCATTTAGAATATCTTTAATCCCAATTCTGTACTTATTTCTCAAATTAATTTTAGAAATAATTAATGTCTCTGGTTCTCTTTGTCTCTATGGCTGGTTATTGATATTTGGGTTGGATTATTTTCCATAGTGAAATCTAAGTCAGAATCATAACAAAATGTCTAAAACTAGAATAATTTTTATCTTGTAATCTTAAGAGTTTTAAGTATTTATTATATATTAAGCACTTACACAAAACAAAACAAAAACCCTGTGCTGTGAGAACATAAAAGTTTAAAACAACCTTATTTTAATGAGGTTAATCATAATATGAAATTTAGAAGTACCTCTGTTTAATATATACATATGGCCATGTACATGTATTGTTTCAAACAACTTCATTGCTTTTTCATAAATGCCTGTTTTTCACTGTGCATTTTTTCTTTCTTGTAGTCTTTTTGGTTGGTTCCTCTCTTTATATCCTCTAGGTACATTACTGTTCATCTCTTGGTTATCCAATAAGAAACACAGTATAGTTTTCCTAACTTTTTTTTGCACACTCAGAAAATTACTCATACATATATATCCAACAAGTGAGTTTGTGTAATTAGCTTCTGGACATTATACACATTGTGCATTTTGTGTCTCTTACTCAGCAGTACTTACTGAAAATCTCTGCAAATTTGATGGTTTAATAGATGTGTAGTATTCTAATAAAATGAATATAGCATTATATATTTGGTTATTCAGGAGTAAACATTTGGTTTCATTGGTGTTTCATGTTGTCTTACCTGTAAAAGAATATGTTGTACTATCATATACCATATTTCTTAAATATTGGTGATTTTAGTTCTATGAAACTACTACATGTGGAATTGTTGCAACAAAAGTATTAAGAATTTAAATTTAAAATATTTTTCACTGAATTTCTGTATAAGAATTTTGTAGTTCTTTGAATTTCCACCAGCCAGTTATGAGCATGCTCCTTTTCATCTCCAGACACAGCAGTTCTTAGTTTCTTCCCATGTAATCTCTATAAAATGTTGTCTCACTATTATTTTATTTTTTTTTTCTGGTGCTGGGAATTGAACTCAGGGCCTTGTGCTTGCTAGGCATATTATTCTAATTTTTATTCCTATATAGCACTAGTGTTTGAGTATATTGTCATATGTATTCTTTTGACTTAGACTTGGATTTTCTTTAATTTACCAATTGAACTATTTGCTCATTTTATATTGAAAAAATATGGCATTTTGTGATTTTTAATTTATGAAAATTCTATGTACAATATAAATAACAATCTGCTGACTACATCTCAACTGTATTTTTTTCCTAAATTATTTCTACTGATTTGTTTTTAGTATATTTTCTCATAGAAATGTGTTTAAAATTTAACTATTAAAATACATCTATTTTTTATTTTATGGGCTTTAAGGTATGGGGGTTTGGGCTGAAAGGTCTTCCCAACCCCTATATTGAAATTTGTTGAGGAAGGGATGTGGCTATGTGCTACAGGGCATATCTAGCATGCAGAAGGCTCTGGCTTCCATTCCCAGCACCATAAAAATATATAATGTCATTAATTAAACTCAATTAATAAACACTTATCCAGTATTCTCTATGTCTCATTCATGTTGTACATACAATGTCATTTATGTTGTAAGCATTTAGCATTGAGATTCATTCTTCTGTGTGGGTCCAGTTTTTCATTTGGTGTTATTTTCTTTTTGCTTGAGGAATTTCTTTACTATTTCTTGTAATGCTTATGTTCTGGCAATGAATTCACTTAGATTTGTCTGAAAAAAAATCTTTATTTTACTTTTGTTTTTGAGAAAATATTTTCACTGGATGTAGTTTATTGTTTTCAAAGGAATCATTCCATTGTCTCCTGGCTTGCATAGTTTCTGATGAGAAGATTGCTATTATTTTTACATCGTATGTCATGTGTCTTTGTCCCTCTAATTCCCATAGTTAAAATTTTTTATGCTTTTTTCAATGATTTTTGCAAATTGATTGCTATTTGCTTTAGTCTAGTTTTCTTTGTGTTAGCCTGTTTGGAGTTTATTGGTATTCGTGGATCTGTGAATTTATCATTTTAAGCAATTTTGGGAAAATTTCAGCCATGTTTCTTCAATTACTTTTCTTCCCCTTCAGTCTTTTGGAACTCCAATTGTACATATGTTGGACTTTTGATTGAAGCTTTATTCATTTTTGCCCATTTTTTCTTTCTCTGTGTCTCATTTTGGATAACTTTTATTGGCATATTTTCTAGGTTTTCAAGTTTACTAATATTTCCTTTTGTAGGGTCATATCTATTAATCCTAACTAGCATATATTTTCTGAAATTTCAGATTGTATATTTATTTCTTATTTATGTAAGATTCCATTTGGGTCTTTAAAAAATTTACTTTATCTATGCATAACATTAATCTTTTATCTATATTTCTGTGTTTATAAATATGTTTAGAGTAGATGTTTTGCCTGTTAATTTGAACATTTTTTCATTATATGGTATGTTTCTTTTAATTGATTTTTCTTATTGTACAGATTGTATTTTCTTCTTTGCCTGACTGGTAATCTTTCATTAGATGCTAGACATTGTGAAATTTACATGGGTAGGTGCTGGATTGTGTGCATGTGTGTGTTCTTTTAAAGCAGTGGGGTATTGCTGGCGGCATCTAGTGATAGAGCCTAAGAAAACTATTAAAGATCCTTTTCTTCTCTGACTGGTGGAGTACAAATTATTTTCAGTGCTGTGTGTTTTCTAGGAATTGTTCTGCTCATTTTCAGTGTCTTTCTTCTTGGCTTTTTGGAGTTTCACCCAATACATGTTCATATTAATACTTGACCAAAGATGGGAGAATACTCTTTTTAAAAATTTTTTTATTTTATTATTTTTTTTTATTTTAAACCAAGAACATGTATTGGTACATTTTACATACAATGGTTACATTCATCACATTTATTTTGTACCTGTACATGATGCATCTTGGTTCTCCCCCCTCTTCCCCACCCCTCCCCTCTGTTCCCTCCCTCCCTATTTACAGCATTGACCAGAGTTACTCTTAAAAAAATAGACTTCCTTGGATCGTCTTCACCTCATAGTTAATATCTACTGTGCTTGATAATGATGTGAAGGAAATGCAAGATTATATTTTATAACTTTGGTATAACCTTCTGTTGGGAGGTGTCCCAAAGGAAAAGGGCACGAGACAATCTAGGAAAATACTAATACATTCATCTACATTAAAATAACACAAACTCATTTACAGTTATGATTTCTCATATCAGAGAGACAATTTGATGTGTATTCATGAGTGTCTGATTTACTCTTTATTTCACTTAAAAGTATGTTCTCAAGGAATATCCATTTATATATGAATGACTCTAGTTTATCCTTTTTTATGGCTGTGTAGTACTCCATTGTATAGAAAAACCACATTTTCTTTAGCCATTCATTGGTTGTTGGGCATTTAGGTTGTTTCCAAGACTTAGCTATTACAAATTGTGTTGCTATGAACACGGTCGTGCATACATCCTCTTTTTTTTTAAATAAAAGAAGCTGATTTATTTGAAGGTGGAGAAAAGGGGAAGAGAAAGGAAGGGGGAGGAGAGAGAGAGAGAAAGAGGGAGAGGGAGAGGGAAAGAGAGAGAAAGAGACTTCAGATGAGTAGGGAGTATTTGAAAGTGAATAACTCTTAGAAAATACTCTTATGCAGATCTCCAGAGCTTTTTTTTCTGTCAATTCCTTCTCCTATATCCTTCTTTGGAAATTTACTTTTTTAAGCCTTTCTGAACTTGGACTTTTGTTTCTTCACTGCAATAAGGCCACTGGGCCTTGTTTATTTTTCATTGTCTGTATTGTATCCTAGAAATTGCCTCCAGAGATTTATATAAGGACAATCTTGTGGTTCATCTAATTTGTTTCTGTTCTTTTGAAGATCATAGTCCTTCCTTTCATGTTATCTCTGCTTATTTTTATAAATTCAAATTCCAAAGAACTTGATAATAGTATCAATGAGCTGGCCATTTTAAAGTCAGAATTTGTGCAGATATCTGTTTGTCCATCTCTACACTTTTCAATCTTTGTTCATTAAAGTGCCTTTTAAAAATAAAAGTATATTTTACTTTTTAAGTTTAATATTAACACCTTTCAATGTAGACTCTTGATCATTGTAATTCAGTATAATACATGGTCAACTTAATTATGTTTCTTCCATTTTACTCAATATTTACTGGTTATTTTAATTCGTTCCCTCTTTTACTTCTCTGGTTTTGATGATTTGAGCAAATGAAAATTTATTATCTTCCCTTTTTTGATTTGTAAGTTCTAATATAGTTTTCATTTCTGATAATATGCATGTTATCTTCCTAGTTATCTTGTTTTAACATTTTGAATGTAAAGCATAACATAGTTACTGAAAAGTGATTAAGCACGTATGTACGGTTTAACAAATGATAAGTTAGAGAGGTGTAACTTAAAGAAGCCCTCTTGGTTTCTTCTGTGTCACAATCCTAGCTTCTCACAGGCAACAATTTTCTTGACTATAATGGTAATGGTCTCTTTGTAGTAGATAGTTTAGTTTTGCTTATTACTGAACTTAATGTAATTTTAACATATATATTGTCTAATATGTTTGTTACTTAAGCTGATTTTATGTTCATAAGGTTTTTCCATATTGTGATGTATAACTCTAATTTATTCATTTTCCATTTCTTTAAAAATAGCTCATTGACTGAATATACTCTACAATAATTTATTTAGACCTGTTATTTTATATTTTGGCTAGTTTTGATTTTTTGGTTTCATAAACAGTCTTTCTTGTATGCCTATTTATGCACATTGCATACATTTCTCTAGTTATAAACCTAGGATTGGTATTGCTGGACCTTATGTTATATATATCTTCAGCTTTCTAGATAATATTAAAATCTTTTCTAAAGTGATTTAAATTTTTTCATGTCCAGGTACAACACCTTAAGATTTATGTTGCTCTACTTTTCTCCAGTATTTTCTGTATTTTGGTATATTTGGTAAATGTAGAGCAGCATCTCATCAAATGTTTCATTTGCATTTCTCGGATGAGGCTAATCCTCTTTTCACATGTTTAGTGGTTGGACATCTTTTATTAAGTGAAGTGTTAAATTTTCTTGATCATTTAATATTGTGGTCTCTGTCTTTTTCTTATTGAGTGTTAAGACTTAAAATCATTTGCCAATTAAAAGTGTTGCAGAAAAAATAAAATAAAATAAAAGTGTTGCAGATATATTTTCTCATCAAGTGGATTTTCCCCCTCTTTGTGGTTTATTTTGATTATTAAAATATTAATATACAGCTATTTAAGGTTTTTTGGTTGGTGAATTTTTTGTTTCTGGCTTAAGAAACACATTACTACCCAGAGCCTATGAACATACTTTCCTATATTATATACTAAAAACTTTACAATTTTTATATTTTATATTTTGTTGTATAATCCTTCTAGGATTTATTCATATGTATTATATGAGGACAATTCCCCTTTTTTATTTTTTCATATGCATAGATATTATCCTAGCACCTTTTTGGGAAAAGTCTCTTTTCTTTACTGTCTTTTAGTGCCACTTGTGTTACATACATGGTGTTCAATCTTTTTTTTTTTTTTTGGATAGGGTCTTGTTTTGTAGTGTAGGCTGGCCTTGACATCACTATGTAGCCAAGACTGACCTCAAATTCATGGCAATCCTCCTGCCTCAGCATCCTGAGTGCTAGGATTACAGGTGTGCACCATCACACCTGGGTAATGGTGTTCATTTTTATGTGGGTTCCATTTCTGGGTGACGTATCTATTTTATTGGTCTTTTGTTTTACAGCAGTACCACCAGTAATTAATAGTTTTAATTAGTAAAATTTTATGTTAAGTCTTGCTATCTGGTAGTATAATTTCCCCTACTTTGATTTTTTAAGGGAAATAATTTTATTTACTTCTTTTTACTTTAAAATTTAATTGATTTAGTTTAATTAAGCACATTAATTGTGTATATATAGGATATGGTTCATAATAATATACTGTATACTTCAACATTGCTGAAAGAATGTATTTCCAACATTCTCACTTTAGAAAATGATAAATTGGTGAGGTTATGGGAATGTTAACTGGATTAAGTCTTATTCAGTGTATATATAAACATCACGTTATATTCTATTTTGATCTTATCCAAGAAAGCACTTTTCTTGGCATTCACAATATCATCTGAATTGTAGATTGAGTTTTTAAGTTTCACATCAAACAGAAATTTCAACTTGAATTTCGAACGGAATAGCATGAAATCTATAGATCGCTTTTGTGTAATTGAGGTTTTTAAAATATGCACCTTCCAATTCACGAACATAGCATAGTTTCCTTTTGTTTAGGTTCTCTCCAGTGTTTCTCTGCAGAGTGTATGGGTCTTTTCATAAAAACCTTACAATCACTTTGTTAGATTTGTATCTATATACATGATAGCTTAAAATGTGATACATGTTAAAATTTCATTTCTAACTGATTTTTGCAGTTAAAAATTTCTATGTTCCCATATATTATACATTCACTTCTGTTATTATTTACTGAAAATTAGAATTGATGAATGTTATGAAATGTTTTATGCACATGGAAAATTTCTCTTTTGCAATAATGTATTAAGTTACATTTATGATTATCTTATGGCAAACTAGCTTTTAATTCCTTGGAGAGATATTTGATCATAATTTACAATCCTTTCTCTACACTACTTGATTTATTTTGTTAACTTTAAAAAAGACTTTTGCATGTAAGTTCTGTAGTGACAGTGGCTTATTAGTTTTCTTCTTAGCCAGTTTTAGTATTCAAGCTATGCTAGTTTCTTCATTAATATATTATCTCATTTTCTATTTTCTGGAAAACTTTACATATTATTTAATTTATTTCTTATTTGAACACGTCACTACTAGAGTTATAGGGACCAAGAATTTTATTGGTGGGAATATTCTTGATCACTTGTTTAATTTCCTTAATAACAAAAGGCCTGTTTAAAGTTTATTTCCTCTTGAGTCAGTTATAGAAGATAATATTTTTCTAGAGATCTTTTCATTTAATCCAAATTCTCAGTTGTTTGTACTTATTACAGAACCTATAGTGATACTCACCTTTCAAGTCTTAATATCACCTCTGCTTTCTGTCCTTTTTCTTCTCGAGGAATTGTTTCAGAGATTCTCGTTATTATCACTTATTTAGAAAAACTCATTTTTAGCTTTGGTGAGTCTGTTTCCAGTATTTATTCAAAATGATATTAATTATATAAACAGTTAATAATTGCTTGTTATATTTTAAACAAGACCAAATAACATAATTGAAGGAGAATTTAGATGAGTTAAAATTCTCTAAGATCTCTGAATTGTCAAAGATGAGAAAATTAATATCTATTTTTATTTTTATTTCCTTTTATTCATTTTAGCTTCTAGAAATAAATGTTTATTATTAATTTTAGCTCTTCTTTCCTACTATGTGCATTAAAGTAATATATTTCTGTCCAATTAATGTTTTAACTGAATCACACCAGTATGCATATGTAGAATTTCCACTATTCTCCAGTTCAAAGTATTTTACAATTTCTGTTACCTTTTAAAATTTTAGTCCATTGGAGGTTGGGGATTTAGCTCAAGTAGTAGAGTGCTTGTCTAAGAAGCACAAGGCCCTGAGTTCAACCCCCAGTACCCCCCCAAATAAATTGGTCCATTGATATGTTTCTTAATTTTCAAACATGTAAAAATGTTCCATCTACCTTTGTCATTTTCTTATTTTAAAATCTGTTCTGGGACAACATTTTACATAATGTTTTTGTTTCAAATTTTTGAGAAACTGTTTATTGGCATAGTATAAGGCTAATTTTTGTGGATGTTCTGTGTGTACTTGAATATATTGTGTATGATGCGATTATTAGGTGCAGGGTTAACTTGGTAAGTTATGTGGTTATCTTTTTTTTGGTGTTGGGGATCGAACTCAGGGCCTTGCACTTGCTAGGTATCTGTATTTTTATCATTTGAAAAAGCCACTCATTTTATCAATTATTTACAGAGTGTGTTAAAATCTTCCACCATAAATATATTTTGTCTAGTTATTAGAATTCAGTCATTTTTTGCTATATTTATTTTAAGCTATATTATTGGGTGCATAGAAGTTAAAATTATTATAGCTTCCTAGTGAATTAAACATTTTATTTTTATGAATTTACTTTCTTCATAACTCTACTTTCTAATTTTTATTTTTGTATTACTGTATTTTTTCTTTTATTTAGGGTGGTTCATTTACTTCTTGTTTGTATTTGCAGATCTAGCCTTTTATTTCATTTTAAACTTTTCAGTATTGTGGCATATTAAAGCTGTCTAAATTCCCTATTGTGAATTTGATCAACGTGTATGACAAATTTGTACTAATAAAAAATAAAGTTAAATAAATTATGAAGAATAAGGAAGAAGATCTCCTACACTCTCATTGAAAATCAGAGTCTAATTTTCTTCCTCTGCATTTTGTCTGGCCTTACTGTTGGGAGTGATATTCTCGGATTTCTGAAGCTAGGTCATAAGATGTCTTACAACATGCCTTGGTTTTTGGAAATACTTGTTTTGGTGGAGGCACGTCATCATTTAAGAATTCTGAATATGTTGAACCAGTCATAGTGTGAAGAAGCTCAACACTGGCCTGTTAGAGGCCAAATGCATAGAGAGGTTACTAAGCCCCTACCTGTTTCAGCATTCTAAAATAAGGGCCAGACAAATCAGGGAGAAGACTTCATCTTAGTAGTGTGCTGGGATTATCTCTTGTACTGGATTGTGAGAATAGATTATGCAAATTTACTCCATAGGTGACATTCTTTGTCACTTTGTCTAGCTTGAAACTGGTCACAGTGGGAGCATTTTTACCATAAATATATATAGCAAATGCTACAAAATAGGGTGTTTCTTTCCTTCCTTCCTTTCTCTTCTCTTTCTTTTCTTTTCTGTTTCTTTTCTTGAGAGCTAGTTGTTAATCAGTTACCAGAAGATTGTTTCCTCTGGTTACAACTATTTGAAGAATCCCAAGCAAGAACCACTTAGTGGAGTCAGAACCGGGAGAGATGATAATAAATTGTTTTAAAATATCGGGTAGCTGGGATAGTTTCTTATATAACAATGGATAACCTGGACAAACACTCTTTTTTTATGATCCTTAATTTTAACTTTTTGTTTACATTTAGGGTAACTACTCATATCTGTAGGCGAGATCAGGCATGTTCAAGGTGGTATGGCCATAAACTCATATCTTGAGACATAAATCTGAGATTTTATTTTGGGTTTTCTGTTTCTCTCAATATTTCTATACCTTTCATTTTTTGCCTCTATAAAATTATTGCATATATTTTATTTTTTGGTCTTTCCTGTATTAAGTTTTATATATTTTGATACATATATAGATATATATTTAGCTATATGTTGTGAGTGATTGCTGTAAACATGTATCATTGATACATGAAAGTCAAAAGTTTAATTGTTACAATGCTGTGTACGATGACACACACCTGTAATTCTGTCTAATCAGGATACTGAGGCAGGAGAATTGCAAAATTCATGCCCACTTTGAGCAATTTATGACTTAGTGGGGACCCTGTCTCAATACAAAAATTAAAGGGCTGAGACATAGCTCAGTGTAAAGGCCCTGGGTTCAATTTCCAGTACCACGAAAACACAACACAACACAACAAAACAAAACAAAACAAAAGACCTGGAGAGGTAGCTCAGTAGTAGAGAACCTGCAGGACTAATCCTCAGTATTGACCAAAAAAAAAAAAAAA
>QZML01000505.1:5875469-5887038 GCA_016801275.1 Hystrix brachyura | reverse complement strand
TGAACAAAAAAAAAAAAAAAAAAAAAGGAAAGAACGAAAGAGGGAGGGAAAAAGAAGCTAATCAATACTCTGTCCTTCCTTACAAACAGGGACATTAAATTCTTTAACTTATTTTAATTGCTCCTACATACCATTGTATCATGCTTTAAAATATTTTTAAACCCAAACAATCTTTCGAATTATTTTCTACAAGCACTGTTATTTTAAATGAACTTCGACATTGGCCAGCTGTGTTCCTTTTCTTTACTTGTTGCATCTCTGACCTTCTCTCAGGGATTAGTGTCTTTCTGTCATGGAATACTTTTAAGATTCTTTAATTTAAAGTTACTGGAAAGACCTAATTCAACTATTAGGTCTGTCTGAAAATGTCTTTATTTCATCATAATTCTTGAAGGGCATTTTTCCATGGGTGCAATCTTAAGTTGTCATTTTTGACCCAGAACATTGAAAAATATTATTTCAGTGTCTATTGGTTTTTATTATTCCTGTCAAGAAGTCATATGTTTGTGTAATTTTTTATTAATAAATTTTATTGGTACATTTTGGATATACATAACAATCACATTTATCAGAAGGATTTCGTACCTGTGTCTGATATAGATTGAGTTTCTTTTTTCTCCTTTCTCTCCACTCCATTAAGCTCCTCTTCCTCTCCTTATTTCTGACAGTTTTGTTTCCATTTATTCCATCTTTTCTCTTTTTTCCTTTTCCTTTTCCCTTCCTTCTTCCCTCATCCCCCTTCCCTAGTTCCCCTTTGAACATGTTCTTTCTATTTCACAATATGTATTATACATTTTTTTGGGGGGGGTCCTGGGGATTGAACTCAGGACCTTGTGCTTGCTAGCCAAGTGCTCTACCACTGAGCTAAATCCCCAACCCCTCTATTACACATTTTTGTCCTTATTTATACTTTTGGTTTTTCATACCAGAAAAGCAATGTGATATTTACTCATGCATGTCTTCTTTATTTCATTTAAGAGTATGTTCTCGAGGTGCATCCATTTACCTAGAAATGTCTCAAGTTTATCCTTTTTTATGGCCGAGTAGTACTCTATCGCATAAAAAAACCCACATCTTTCGGCTGGGGATTTAGTTCAGTGGTTAGAGTGCTTGCTTAGCAAGCACAAGGCCCTGAGTTTGATCCCCGGCACCAAAACAAAACAAACATCACATCTTTATCCATTCGTCAGTTGATGGGCATTTAGGCTGTTTCCAAGACTTAGCTATTACAAACTGTACTGCTATAAACATGGGTGTGCATATATTGCTGTGGTATGATGTTTTTAATTCTTTTGGGAAATTACCAGGAAAGGGAATAACTGGGTCAAATGGAACCTCTAGTTGTAGTTTTTTGAGGAATCTCTCCACTGATTTCCACAGTGGTTGCACCAGTCTACACTGGAGGAGGGTTCCTTTTTCCTCGTAGCATCACTGGCATTTGGTATTGGTTGATTTCCCAAAAATAGCCATTCTTTGTGGAGTGAGATGTTTTAATTTCCATCTCTTGAGTGACCAGAGATATTGAACATTTTTTCATATATTTATTTGCTGTTTGTACTTCTTCATCTGAGAAATGTCTATCCACTTCAAATGTCCATTTTTACATTGGGTCCTTAAATTTGGGGGGTCTGATTCTTTTAAGTTCTTTATATATTCTAGATGTTAGACCTTTGTCTGAAGACGAGTTGGCAAAAACTTTTTCCCACTCTGGGTTGTATCTTCACTTGTTAATGTAACTTTGATTCCTTTAAAGTTGTCTCTTTCTCTTCTGGATGCTTTTAAAGTTTTCTCTGACATTTTGAATTTTTACCATTACATGTCTCAATGTGAGTTTCTTTATATTTGTTTATTTTAATTTATTGGGATTTTTGAATTTGTAAATTTATGTTTTTTATCTAGTGGAGATATCCTCAGCCATTTTCTTGTCCAGTGTTGTTTTTGCTCCATTGTTTCCAACCTCTTATTTTTGGACTTAAGCATATCTTAGACTTACTCCTCTATCTCTACCTTTTATTTTAATACCATTTGCTCTCTGGACCTTGTTATGGGTAGTTTAACATCTTAAAGTTCATTAATTCTCATCTTGCTGTGTTCTGAATGTATCTCTCGAAGTTCATATATTGAAAACTCAGTCTCCAATACAACTATACTGAGAGATGCAACCTTTTGGGAAGTAGATTAATGCCATTTAATAGTGCTTGGCGGAGGGAGCTTATCCTTGTTTCGTTCTTCTGTCTTCCATGATGTGAGGATACAGCAAGAAGACCCTTATCAGAACCTGGTGCCTTCTGGCGCTTTGATTTTTGGATTTCTCAGCCTCCAGAACTGCGAGAAAGAAATTTCTGCTCTTATAAATAACCCATTCTGTTAAAGCAACACAAGTGGACTAAGATGTTTCTGTTTTTTTGTTCATTATTATAATTTACAATACTTTTTATAATTTCTAGTTTCCTTTTGAAATTTTCAAGCTAGGTTTTCATCTCCTGAATAGCAAACTATTTTTTTTTACCATCTTTTTCTGATAATGTCTCAAACTGGAGTTGCTACATGTCTGTTTTTATGGTCTGTTTTAAAATCATGTCTGAATGGTGGGGTTTTTTTTTTTTTGGTCTCCACACAAACCTAGCTGTCTTTGAGTCTGTGGTAAAAGTTGTATTGAGTATTTGTTCCTGGAGAAATTTTAGGTGTATTATAATGTTTTCTTCCTCCAGAGTGGATTTTAATTTACTTCTGCCAGACATTTTGGGGCACTAGCACTTTTAGGTAACCTTAGTCCATTTCAGGCTTAATATATTATATGCTGGATGAGAACTTGATTTTTTTTTTAAAAACAGGGTCTTACTATGTAGTTGAGGCTGGCCTTGAACTCCTTATGTAGCCCAGCCTGGCCTCAGACTTACAACGACCCTCCTTCCTCAACCTCCTGAGTGCTGGGATTACAACTGTTCACAACATCTGAGCCTGATTGTCTTCTGTAGTTTACATTTACTCTTTAAGTGCAGCTTTTCAACATCCTACCCCCAAATGAATGGCTATTTATGAAGTTCCCCCGTGGCTTGGGAGACTTTCAAAAATTATGTCTCAGCCTTTATTCACATCTTGTATATCAGCAATCCAAGATGAAAAGTACCCAATAAGCTGAACTTGCCATTTGAATTTGTGTTTTTCCCCAAAAATCTGTATCTCTTAGCTCTTCATGACTTTGTTATTTTAAAATTATCTTTGGTAGTTTGTTTGGTTCAAATATCAACTCTGTACTACTGGTAACAGAAGTCCTATACTGAGTTTATTTAAAATTTTTTTTTATTTTTCATTTCTAGGTGTGCTAGCTGCTCATTTTAAGATATGCTATACCATTTTGAATAAATTTCTTGCAGATATTGTTAAACTTGTGTAATTTTTATTATTTATTATTTTTATGTTTTTGAGACAGGGCCTTACTATGTTCTCCAGGCTGGCCTTGAATTATTGGGCTAAAAGATTCTCCTGCCTCAGCCTCCTGAGTAGCTGGGACAACAGGTGTGTGCCACTCACCTGACTTAAACTTGTGTAATTTTGTAAATGTGATGAGTACATTTGTCTTGTAATCTGCATGTGATAATTCTGATATAGGAATATATCACAGTGTTCTGTGATTTTTAAGAGTGCAAATTGTGGTTAATAAAAATATAATTAATTTTTGAATGTATGTTATTTATACAAATCTCATAGCTCTCATAGTTGGGTATTTTGAAGTTTATTATTCAGGAATATGAAGTTAATCTTTCTACAATTTAATAAATAACATTTAGTCTTGATTTACAAGGGAACAAGGAATGGGGAGGGGGAAAGGAACAGAGGGACAAGAGAAATAAATAGAAGGAAAAAAACGAAAACAAATGTTTAAGTGAAATATCTTCTAGTAAAGGATTGGAGCACATACTCAGTGACTTCTGGCATACTGTTTGAAAAACAACTTTTTACTTTGATATGCAAATGATAATCTTGCTGCACATAAGATTTTTGAGTCCTAATTATTTTTTCAGTAGTCTTTATATGCTCTTTTATTATTCTAGAATCTTCTGGCTCCTGATATTGCAGATGAGAAGTCTGATGCCAGGCTGTTTTAACTGGTATTTCAGACAACTTGAAATAATCCCTCTCTATATAATTATCCTGACTGTTGTGAACTGTGACAAAATATGCTTATGCAGGTGTCCCTATGGTATGCTGATTTTAATTCCTTCAGATATACCAAGAAGTGGTATGGCTGGTTCATATGGTAGTTATATTTTTAATTTTTTGAGGAGTTTTTTTCTATACTGACTGTACTAATTTACATTTCCACCAGCACTATAGAAAGGTTTCCTTCTCCCCGTATCCTTAGCAGCATTTATGTATGTATGTATGTATGCATGTATGCATGTGTGTTTTCTTGATGATAGTCCTTCTGTCTGGGCTGGGATGGAATCTCAAAGTTGCTTTGATTTAAATTTCCTTAATATCTAAAAATGTTGAACTTTTTTTCGTATATGTATTAGTCATTTGCACTCCTTTTGAGAAGTGACTGTTTGAATTATTTGCCCATTTATTGATTGAGTGGTATGATTTTTTGTGTTGTTTTTGAGTTCTATATATATTCTATATATATTCTATATATATATTAATTCTATATAGTTCTATATATAGAATTCTATTAGTTAGAACTATATATATATAGAATTCTATTAGTTAGAACTATATATATATAGTTCTATATATAGTATTCTATATTCTATTAGTTCTATATATATTCTATATATATTCTATATATATATTAATTCCTCTGTTGGAAGAGTAGCTGACAAAATATTCTTTCATTCTGTAGGCTTTTTACTCTGTTGCTTTTTTCTCTTGCTCTACAGAAAGCTTAATTCAATGTAGTTCCATTTGGGGATTTTCGCAATATTTCCTGTGCTATTGGAGTCCTTTACAGGAAGTCTGCCTGTGCCTATGCCTTTAAGTATTTTCCCTGTGCTTTTTTGAGCAGTTGAAATTTCAGAACTTAGCCACATTTTGTTCAGGTGAAAGGGATTTAGTTTCAGTCTTATACGTCTGAATATCCAGTTTTTCCAACATCTTTTGTTGTGAGGCTGTCTTTTCTTCAACATACGTTGTTGGTTTATTTGTCAAGAATCAAATGGTGGTAGTTGTAAGGATTCGTTTCTGTGTCTTCTTTTCTATCTTGTTGGTCTCTGTGTCTAATTTTTTGCCAGTACCATAAAGTTTTTGTTACTTTGGTGTTGTATTATATTTTGAAATCAGGCATTATAATGTCTCCAGCCTTACTCTTTTTTCACAGAACTGCTATGGTTATTCTGTGTGGAATGCATGTATGTGTGTGTGTGTATGTGTTTCCTTATGAACTTTAGAATTTTTTTCTAGTTCTGTGAAGAATGTCATTGGAATTTTAATGGGAATTACATTGATTCTGTAGATCAATTTTGGTAAAAGGGCCATTTTAACAATATTAATTTTGCTGACTCGTGAAGCTGGGCGATGTTTCCATTTTCTAGTGTCTTCTTCAGTTTCTTTTTTTCAGTCTTATGTGATTTTCATTGTGGAGGTCTTTCATGTCTTTGGTTAGGTTTATTCCCAAGTATTTTTTTGTGAAACTATTGTGAATGCAATTGTTTTCTTGATTTCTTTCTCAACTAGTTCATTATTGATGTATAGAGAGATATTAATTTTTTAATGTAGATTTTGTATCCTGCTACTTTGCTGAATTAAATTGTGTATTTTTAGAGGGTATATCAAAACATAAAACTTGTACATATTATTGGGGTACCATGTGATGTCCCAATACACATATATAATGTATCATGTTTAAATCAGGTTGAAGGCATCACCTTCCTTAAATATTTACCATTTCTTTATGGTGAAAACTTTTTAAATCCCTTCTTCTCTAGCTTTGTGAAATGTACACTACATTATTATTACATGTAATTACTAATGTGCTTCTAACTGTAATTTAGTATTAGTTGGTCAACATTTCTCCATCCTTCTCTCCCCTCTAATCACTCCAGCCTCTGGCAACCACTAATCTAACCTCAACATTTGAGATTAACTTTTTGAGATTCCACATATGAAAGAGATCATGTGGTACTTGTCTTTCTGTGCCTTGCTTATTTTCCTTAACATAATGATCTCTGGCCCCATCCATGTTGCGGTGAAGACATGATTTAATTGTTTTTAGAATCGAATAGTATTCTATAGTGTATATATAGTACATTTTCTTTATCCATTCATCTGCTTATGGACTGGTTGATTTTTCCATTTCTTGGTTATTGTGAATAGTTGTGAACATGGGTCTCTTTGATATACTGATTTAATTTATTTTGGTATATCTCTCTATATATTATATATATAGGGTCATATGATATTTTTATTTTTAGTTTTTTAATGTAGCATGTTTTTCATTTTATTAATACATGTTTGCAGTACCTAATGATTATATTCATCATGGGGCATTAGTACACATATAAAACACATCTTATTTTTTCCATCTCCTTCCCTCCCTTCTCTCTCTCCTCCTCCTGTCTTTCGTTCACCTTCCCTTTTGCAAAAGATGTCTCTCCCTATTATCTTTTATTTTGCTGTTTAGTTTATTTATATTTTCTCTTACATTTCTCTCATGTAAGAAAAATCACATGATATTTAAGCTTGTGTATCTTAATATTTATTTAATATTACAGTATAGTCTCAAGGTGCATCCATTTTCCTACAAATGACTCCAGTTTATTCTTCTTTATGGCAGAGTAATACTCCATTGTGTATAAATACCACATTTTCTCTATCCATTCATTTGTTGATGGACATATAGGCCACATCCAAAACGTATCTATTCTGAGTTGTGTTGCTATAAACATGGGTATACATTATTACTGTATTATGTTGTCTTTAGCTCTTATTTTTAATTTTTTGAAGAGCATTCATATTATTTTTCATAATGGTTATGCTAATTCGCATTCCAGCCAACCATGCATAAGGATTCCCTCTTCTCCACCTCCTAATACTTGTTATTGTTCATCTTTTTGATAATAGTCGTTCTAACAGGTGTGAGTTGATGTCTCATTGTGATTTTTGTTTACATTCCCCTGATGATTAGATATGTTGAGCATTTTTCTATTTACCTCTTGGAAATTTATGTCTTCTTTTGAGATATGTCTATTTAGGTGCACTGGCCATTTTTAAATTGGGTTTTTTTAAAATACTGTTGAGTTTTTGTATATGCCTAACTCTAGATATAATATTTTTTCCCCTGAATGTCACATAGTTAGAATCACACAGTATGTAGCCTTTTCAGCCTGGCTTCTTTTACTTGGAAGTATGAGTTTAATGTTTCTCTATGTCTTTTGAAGGGTTGATCACTCAATTACTTTTATCACTGAATAATATTCCGTTGTATGGATTCATCACATTTTGTTTATTCATCTATTGAAAGGCATCCTGCTTCCAGTTTCTATCAGTTATGAGTAAAACACATATGAACGTTTGTGTTCATTTTTTTTGTTTGGATGTTTTCATCTCAAGTCTGTAAATACACAGGAGTGTAATTACTGGGTCATATAGTAAGACTGTATTTTTCTTTGTAAGAAACTCCCGTGGTTTCCATGGATCAGTCCATATTTGCCTGGCTGTAAAGCAGAAAGTGTTTGGTGGAAGAGTATGATGTTAACATGTGGCCCAGAATGTAGTTTATCTTAGCGTGTATTACACATGAACTTGAGAAGAATATATATTATGTTATTGTTGGTTGAACTATGTAAAAATACTAATTAGCTGAGAACATATATTTTATGTCCAAATTAAACTTATTTTAGAATAAATTCAGATTTATGGAATCATTGAAAGATAGTATAAAGTTTCTGTAAACTCCAGACCTATTTCTCCCTATTACAAACATCTTAAATGACTGTGGTACATTTGCCACGGATGTTGGTACGTTTTTATTAACTAGAGTCTATACATTATTTATATATCCTCAGTTACCCCATAATATTCTTATTCTAGGATTCTAGATTGCATTTACTAATCATGCTATTTTAGACTCTTCTTTTTTGTGAGAATTTCTCAGACTTCCCTTTTTACTGATAATCTTTACAGTTTTGATGATTTATCATTCAATTGTTTTGTAGAATGTCCCTCAACTGGAAAGTGTCTGGTTTTTTTTCATGATTTGATGAGTGGAATGTATTTTAGGACCACAGAGATAAAGTACCATTTGCATTACATCACAGTGAGGGTATGTACTACTAGTATAGCTTAAGATTGTTGGTGTCAACTGTGCTCATCTGGCTTCCCAGGTCAGTGGTTTTTTTAATGTAAAGTACTGTACTTTATGTAAAGTAGGTCTTTTACTCCCTTTTTCATACTGTACTTTATGGAAGAAATTTACCATATGCAACCCACACATAAGGAGAGGGTAATTATATTTCACCTTCTTAAGGGGATGGAGTAATTATATTTCACCTTCTTAAGGGGATACAGAAATTATCTGCAATTGTTATGCAAGGAAGAGTTGATTTTTCTTTTTCAAAATATGTTTTTTATTTTAATCTGACACATAGTAATTGTACATATTTATGGGATAAGATGTGACATTTCAGTACTGTATACCATGTGTAGTGATCAGATAAAGGTAATTTATCTATTATCTACTTACATAAATATGGACTGGTTGAAATTTACTGCCTACTCTGAACCATAAGATAATGCTACTGTATTTTGTTGTTCAGATTACTTGAGCTGTAGCCACCAGACACTGTTTCAGTTGGGCCTTTTACTCCATTTGACACAATTTAATAGCATTTCTATACACCAATAAAAAATTCACCAAGAGGGAAACTAGGGAAGCAATGCCTTTCACAATAGCATCAAGAAATATGAAGTACTTAGGAATTAATATAACTAAGAAAGTTTTCTACAATGAAAACTATAGTACTCTGAAAAAGGAGATCAAAAAGGATATCAGACAATGGAAAGATATCCCATGTTCCTGAATAGGCAGAACCAACATAGTCAAATGACCATGCTTCCAAAACTGTTACACGCTTTTAATGCAATCCTAAGATACCAAAAACATTCCTTATAGAACTGGAGAAAGCAGTCCTTAAATTCATATGGAACCAGAAGAGACATACAATAGCAAAAGCAATTCTGGGCAACAAGGGATTCTGGGCAACAAGGGCAATTCTGGGCAACAAGGGCAAGGCAGGGGGCATCACAATCCCAGACTTCAAGTTATACTACAAAGCTACAGTGATAAAAAACAGCATGGTATTGGCAAAAACCAAACTCGTGGCTCAATGGAACAGAATAGAAGATACAGAAACAACTTCAGGCAGAAGTTGTGTTATCTTTGACAAGAGCCAAATCCTTTCACTGGAGGAAAGATAGCCCCTTTAAAAAGTGGTGCTGGGAAAATGGTTATGCATGTGCTGAAGGTTGAACGTAGAGCCATACCTCTTCAAGAGTTTTACTCTGCCAGTTTTTTCTTTTGGCAAATTCAGTGCTTCTGTTTTCATGTTTAGATATTTGATCCACATTGATTGGACTTTAGCATGTCTAAGAGCTGTGGATCTAAATTCATTCTTTTGCACAGGGATAACCAGATATCCCAGCACTATTTGTTAAAGAGGCTCTTCTCCAGCATAGGTTATTGGGTCTTTTGTCAAAAATCAGATGGATGGGCCCTGCGGATTTAGCTCAGTGGTTAGAATGCTTGCCTAGCAAGTGGAAGGCCCTGAGTTCGATCCTTGGAACAAAAAAAAAAAAATCAGATGAATGTATGTGCTTAGGGCTGTTTCCGCATCCTTTATTCTAGCCCATCGGTCAACATGTGTGTTTTTGTGCTATTTTGTCATGTTGTTTTTATTACTGTATCTTTGTAAAATAACTTGAATTCCAGGATTGTAATGTTTCTTGCTTTGCTCTTGTTGGTCAAGATTGCTTTGGCTACTCTGGGTCTCTTCTGCTTCCTTATATATTTTAGAATTATTCTGCTCCTAGTTCTGTGAAAAATGCTGATGATATTTTGATCAGAAATGCATTAAATCGATATATAATTTTTAGTAATATGGCCATTTAGACAATATTGCTTCTGTTTATGCAAGAACAGGGTATGTCTTTTCATTTTTTAATTCTAATTTTTATTAGTATATGATTGTAGTATATAATGATTACATTCATCATGGGGAGTTGGTATATATAAATAACACATCTTAACACATTTTCATACTCTTCCCCTCCACTACCTTCAGCGTCTCTTGTTCCTTTTCCCTTTTTAAAAAGATCTATCTCCCTGTTTCCTATTATCTATCTTTTATTTTTCTCTTAATTTGTTTTGCTTTGGGTTTCTCATGACATATTTAAGCTTGTGTGTCTGATTTATTTCACTCAACATTATGGTCTCAAAGTATAGCCATTTTCCTACAAATGACTCAAGCTTAGTCTTCTTTATGACAGAGTGGTAGTCTACTCTGTATATATACCACATCTTCTTTATCTGTTCATCTGTTCATGGATGTAGAGGACACTTCCAAGACTTAGCTATTAAGAGTTGTGCCACTATAAACATAGAGGGTATGTTTGTGTCACTGTACTATGGCATCTTTAACTCCTTTGGGTACATATGTAGAAGAAGAATATCTAGGTCAAATGCAATTTCTAGTTTTAGGTTTTTGAAGAATTTTCATACTGATTTTCCACTGTAGTTGTACTAGTACCCTCCAACAATTCAGAAGTGTTCCTTTTCCCTCACAACTTTCCAGCATTTGTTATTTGACTTTTTGTTGATAAGCA
This sequence comes from Hystrix brachyura, assembly GCA_016801275.1. Classification (NCBI taxonomy): domain Eukaryota; kingdom Metazoa; phylum Chordata; class Mammalia; order Rodentia; family Hystricidae; genus Hystrix; species Hystrix brachyura. The sequence goes on along the minus strand of QZML01000505.1, from coordinate 5,876,217 downwards.
TTCTTTCTGGAGAAGATAGAATCTCAGTGTTGTTTTAATTTTCATTTCTCTGATGGCCAGAGATAGCAATCATTTAAAATTGTTTTTTGGCCATTTGTACTTTTTCTGAGTAAAGGATCATGCCATCTGCATCTAAAGATAGTATGACTTCTTCCTTTCTTATTTGAATCCCTTCTATTTCTTTCTCTTGTCTGATCACTTTGCCTAAATTTTGAGTACTATATTGAAGAGGAGTAGTGAGAATGAACAGTCTTGTCTTATTCATAATTTTAGAAGGAATGCTTTCAGTTTTTCTCCATTTAGTTTGATGGTAACAGTAGGTTTCTCATAGTTACTTTTATTGCTTTAAGGTAAGGTCCTTCTATACCTATGTTCATGAATGATTTTTACAACAAATGATAGTTGGATTTTTGTCAAAGGCCTTTGTGCACCTGTTGGCATGATCATGTGATTTTTATCCTTACTTTTGTTAATGCAGTGTTTTACATTTATTGATTTGCGCTTGTCAGACCATCATTGCATCCCTGGGATGAAGCCAGCTTGGTCATGATGTATGATTTTTTTTAATGATTTGTTGTATTCTGTTTGCTGGTATCTTGTTGAGGAATTTTGCATCTATGTTCATTAAAGAAATTGGACCAAATTTTTCTATTTCTTGATAATAGCTGTTCTTTCTGGAGTGAGATGGAATCACCATCACTGGAAGAAAGATAGCCTCTTTAACGAATGGTGCTGGAAAAATTGGCTT
>QZML01000505.1:5863281-5874037 GCA_016801275.1 Hystrix brachyura | reverse complement strand
AAAGGGCATGAAATCAATCCCCGGAAACCAAAAAAAAAAAAAAAAGAAAAGAAAATGTATTCAACATTATTGGTCAATTGAGAGATGCAAATCACAATTTTCTTTTTTGTTGAGTTCTTTTCAGGGTAATGCTTGCTTCAAGGAGTATGTTTGTTAATGTTCTTTCCCTTCCAATTTTATGGAAGAGTTTGAGGAGTATTGGCATTAGTTCTTACATGAAGTTCTGGTAACATTCAGCAGTGAATCTACTGGATCCTGGACTTGGTAGAGTTTTTGGTACAGGCTTTGTTTCATTCCCTCTGTTCAGGGTTGCTCAAAGTTGTTATACATTCTTGGTTCAGTTTTGGCCATTAAAATGTGTTTAGGAATTTACCTGTTTTTTCTAGATTCTCCAGTTAATTGGAATATGTTTTCAAAGTAGTTTTTTTTTTTTTAACAATCCTCTGGATTTTAGCAACATACATTGTGATTTCACCTTGGGACTTTTAAAATTTTCACCTTTTAAATTTCTAATGACATTATATGAATCTTTTGTTTCCTTCTTTTGTTAAGTTTGGGTGGAAGTTAGTCTATTTTATTTGTCCTTTCAAAGAACCTACTCTAATTTATTGATCATTTGTATTTTTGTCTTGATTTCATTAATGTCCATTCTAATATTTATAATTTTGTTCCTTATAAAAGTTTTGGACTTGGATTTCTGTTGTTTTTCTAGGAACTTGAGGTGCATTATTGGGATATTTATTTGGAGTCATTCTATTTTTCTAATGTAAGCATTCACATCTATAAATTTCCCGCTTAGAACTGCTTTCATTGTGTTCTATAGGTTCTGGTGTGTTGTGCTTCCATTGTCATTTGATTTTAGAGACTTTTAAACTTCTTCCTTGGTTTCTTCTGTGATCCATTGATTATTTGAGAGTGTATAATTTCATGTCTATGTGTTCGCATAGTTTCTTTTGATTTCTAATTTCACTGTGCTGTGATCAGATAGTATTAAAGAGATTATCTCAATATTTTGTATTACAAAAAAAAGAAAAGACAATCATTTAGCCTTGCAAGCACAAGGCCCTGAGTTTGATCCCCCGGGCACCAAAAAAAAAAAAAAAGAAAAGTCAATATTTTGTATTTATTTAAGCATTCTTCATTTCCTAACATGTGGTTGATTTTTATACAATTTTTTTTTTGGTGGTGCCGGGGATTGAACTCAGGCCCTTGTGCTTGCAAAGCAAGCACTCTAATCACTGAGCTAAATCCCCAGCTATGTGGTTGATTTTTGAGAATGGTCCACATGCTGCTGAGAAAAATGCGTATTTTGTTGTTGTTAGATGAAACATTGTTGATATCTGTTACAGTGGTACCTTGGTTTATGAAATTCATTTGTTTCTGGAAAAGATGGCCACATTTGTGTTCATGCAGGAAAGATGGCCAAGGTCGTGTTCATCACCTGATGCAGTGTTTGCAAACGAAAACAAAATTTGGCCAAATGCTTCTGTTTGTGAATCAGTTTGTAAAAGAAAGCATTTGTGAACCAAGGTACCACTGTAAGTCCATTTGTTTGTGAGTCCACAAGTTGATATCAAAGGAATATCAACTTTGATGAGTGTTTGTCTGACTAATTTGTGTATTTATGAGGTTGTGTTATTAAAATTCTCTAATTGTTTATTTGACCTTTTATTTGTGCTGGTTATTTGACCTTTTAAGTCCAGTAGTATTTGTTTTACAAAACTGAGTGTGCTACCCTTCAGTGCATATATATTTGCAAATGTTATGTTTTCCTGTTGTATTGTTTTCTGTACAAGTATATAGTGACCTTTGTTTCTTCTGATCGGTTTTGATTTGAAATCTTGAAATCAGTTTTGACTTGTGTAAAAACAGGATAGCTACTCTTGTTCGCTTTCTGGCTCCTTTTACATGGAGTATTTTTTTCCATCTTTTCACTTTCAGTCTGTGGATGGCGTGTGTCTCTTGTAGGCATCATGGAGTTTTTTTTTTAATCCAATCTGTTAATCTGTGTCTTTGATTGGACAGTTAGGACTATTTTCTTTGAGAGTTATTAATGAATCATATCAGTGCTTTATCAGTTGCTTATTCTTTTCCTTTTCTTTACCTACTCACCCAATTAGTTTTATTCTTTCCTTTGGGCTTTTTGGTAATGTTGGCATCACTGTCTCTGTCTGGGATTCCTTTGAGTACTTTCTATAATGCTGTTTTAGTGGTCATGAATTTCTGTAAGTGCTCTTTGTCATGGAAAATATATCTGAATCAATTTGGAAACTTTTTTGGGAATTGTAATCTGCTGAAAATTATTTTATTTTAGGGCTTGTAAAACCTTGCTGCAAGGTTTCCTGGCTTTTTAAGTTTGTGCTAAGAAGTCTGCTATTATTCTGATAGCCTTCCCATTATAAATTATTTCATGTTGTTCTCTAATAGCTTTTAATATTCTCTCTTTGTGCCGAATTTGTGGGATTTTAATTATGTTGTGTCACAGAGAAGTTCTTTTCTAGTCATGGCTATTTGGCATCATCTATGTCTCATTTACCTGTAAGTTGAATTCTTTCCCAAACTTGAAAAATTTTCTGCTACAATATGATCTTGGTGAATACATTTTGATCCCTTTTGTCATTTTCTAATTAAAAAAAAACTCTTATAATTAGTAAGTGGTTTTTTGAATCATGAAGTAGCTGTTGGATCCAGTTTCCTTGGCACTTTCTCATTCTAAGGTATCTTTGAATATATGATCTACTACCTCGAATTTGTCTCCTATTTTTGGCACTCTCACATCATATTGGTCATTTCTGTTGCCCGTACCTTGAATAAAATTTCTATACACTGGATTGCTGCATGATTTCTTTTCATGATCTGAAACTTGTTACTAAAATGGTAATTCATGTCTTTTATAATGTTGTTTAATTCAATCAACTATTTGTTTGTATCTCTTTAAGCTTGTCGAACATTTTGTCAGTTAAATCCCTTCTCTATTTATGTCCTCTTTGAGCTGATTGAACATTTTATGGATTTGTATAGTTATTTCTTATTTGATCTCTTCAAACACTTTAAACATTTGGTTTTTTATTTCCATCCTATCAGTGCCTGTGAGAGTAGTTTTTGGGAAGTTGAGAGTTTTTGGAGGCATCTTGTTGCCTTGCTTTCTCATGTTTCTATTGGTTTTATGCTGAGGGTTGTGGATCATTTAGTGTAGAAAAACTCTGCGGAGATCTCTTTAGTTAGTGCATGTTTCCCTGTATTGTAATCTTGGCTTTTATTATATTTTGTATTTATACACCTCTTCAATATAATAGGAATAATAGAATCTGTCCCAGTCATATTTTGTAAAGAGAGAACCATTACCAGTTTTATCAGCACCTACCGATATATTTAAGCCATATATTAATCATATAATTTAACACTTGTTTCAATATTGTCATCCATTTTTCAATAACCTAGAAAGATTGTGATATAGTACTTATGCCAGGTAGGCTGTTTAGAGGATGAGGGAAGGAAAAAAAGAAGAAAAATAGGAGAATAGTACAGAAAGAAGAAAAGGAAAAATAATATAACAGCAGGTGAAAGAAAGAAAAGAGATAGTATTTTTATATCTTGAGTGGAGGGCTGGTGGAGAGGAAGTTTGAGAGAATATGTGTGGAGATAGGAAAAGGGACAGAGAGAGAGAGAGAGGTAAGTATCATTAGAGAATGAGGGAAGCCATGAGAAGGCAGAAGCCAGTTAATACATGGATAGAAAACTTGTATTGGAACAATCTAGACACACTTTTTGGTAGTTAACCTGATATAGCCATGAAAGATAATATTTAAACTAAAGTATTATTCTTCTTCTTTTTCCATTTATAAACATATATGGGAAACCAACCACACACATACAAAACCACAAAAGTAGTGAGTCCTTTCAGTCCTATTTATACCATAGTCAGAATTTGACTGGTGTGCTTTTCCCCTTGTGCTCACAAATGGGGAAACTTTGGCATGGATGGGCAGAGGGGATCTAGGATGACTTCTGAACCTGCCTCGTTTCTTCTATGGGTAGCTCTTTGCTTCAGTTGTGCTCCTGTGGATATGGCTAGCCAGAGGATTTTGGCTTCTGTCTTATGATCTGATGTTCAGTTGTGTTGCAGGTTGTGGTGGTGGCAGTGGTACACTGTATGGCTGGTCAAGTATCCAGTCTTCTACTGTTTTCTAAGGGTGCCTTCTTGATCTGTGCCCTTCTCACTGTGCAATAATTCTTGTGAATGCTTATGTCTGTTCTTTCTATACCATTCTGATTGAATATCCCACACTATTACCTTTGGCTACACTACTCCTCTTTGGTCCTCTGTGTCAAACTTTGTCCACACCCCACAAAGCATCAGTATCCAGTCCATAAACTCAGTGGTGCCTAGGGCTTGCAGTGCCTAACTACTTTTGGCTGGAGATGGGAGGTCTCTTGTATGGGCATTGAAGCATGAGCAGCAGGTAGGATATCCTGCGGGCACAGAACTCACCAGTTTTGGGGGAGTGATGTGGATGTTCCAGCTTTGGCACTACTTAAGTGTCTTTTCTCTTTCTTTATATCACACTGATTGCAATCGCTGCCCCCCACCCAGGGACTGACTGAGCTGGCTCCAGTCCTACAGTTTATTCTCTTGCATTCCAGTCAGTGAAGAGGCTTGAGGGTCTCATTGGACCATTGAACTTGCTTCTTGTTCTTTCTGTAGGCAGCACTCTCAAGATTCCCATTTTCTTGCTTTTTCAGCTCCTAGAACCTGTCTGCATGTTTTTAGCTTGTGACTTCTTCATATGTTATTCCTAATCTTACACAGTCTTAATTCCTCTACTGACTTGGTTTCTCCTGTCTCCTTGTTTTTACAGGGCCACTGTAGTGAGGCTTCATTTGAACAGGACCTGTGTGGCAGGACAGGAGAGTCAGTACACAAGAGGGAGTCCTTCTAGACTAACCCCTTCTGTCACTTTATTATAATAACAAGCCTTACAATTACTTTGGGGTAAAAAAAATCCAGAATAATTTACCCATACCAAAATCCCCAAATTAACCACATGTTCACAGTTCCTTCTTACTATATACTGTTGCAGTGTGCAACTGTGGTGGCATAAAGGACAAAAGATTACTTGGAGATGAGAATTAGTTTAATCACTGAGCAGCCCAGAAGGGCTGGTTCTCTGCATGTGAAAGCCTCAATGAAACACCCGTGAGCTGAGACTTCTGTGGTTATTCATTTGTAATTCAAGGACGTGAGAGCAAAGATGTAGAAGAGAAAACTTTGCAGCATTCATATGGGAGTTTTGGTCAGGAGACAGAGAAGGAACAGGGTGATTCGCTACATGACACATGCTGATCTAATCTAAGCCAGCTTAACATGGCCAAAGTGAACATCTCTGAGAATGACTTGCTCTTAATTCTGTTGACTGTTGTCCTGAAGATCTGCTCTAAATTGTAACTACATCCCAGGAGCCTGGGAACTATTGTTCCATAGTCCCTTCCTTTTCACACTCATTTCAATCACTTTTCTGGCCAGAATTTTCCCACGTTTCCCCCTTTTTGTTTGTTTTATAACCCAGATTAAGCAGAGGTGAGAGAATACAAGGTAGAGGGATATCAAGCTTGGTCTAGGAAGCTCATCATGGCTTCCACATGGAGGGTCTGTTGGAACAGCAGATAAAGGGCTCTCAGAACTGCAAGAAAGAACAAGGAAAAGATTATTCCAATAGCTATAAGAACCCAAATGAGAAAGCTGAGATCAGAGAACCAGTTCTTATGGTTGAGCTAGTAGGCAAAATCATTGAGATGATCCAAAGTAATGTTGTGTGCTTTCATTTGAAGTTAGTGAAGTTGGGCTTGAAACTGACCTTGGAGATTAGTAGTACCTCTCTCTAGATTTGTGTGAGAGGCACCATGGAGAAGGTGTTAGACCTGCTCCCAAGATTCAGAATGAATGGAAAGAATAAGAGTAACACTAATGAATGATACCCAGTGTCACAACTAAACCTACGACATGTCCATTGGGCCTGCTAATGTTTACCAAGCCAAATGACTGCTGCCTCAATGTTGTCAAGTCTTTGTATAATTTATCAATATTGTTTGAATCAGTAATTCTGAAGTAATATATTGGAAATAGGCATTCATATTCTGAGCGCTTTGGATATAGTGAATCAAAGCAACTGCTGCAGTCGCTGCTGTAGTGGCCAGTGTCGTAGCTGCAATAATAGTTGCAATCAAAATGACTAGAAAGCATTTTTGTACAATATGTTCAAGCACCATGGTGATTTGTTCAGGGGCTGAATTTCTCATCCATTCTCTTGTGAGATTGGTGGGGAGCCAAGCTTCTGCTCATATTCTGCTCACATAATATGAATACTGTTCAAGAGATATTAAAATTATTTATATACTATTGGGGCTGGAAGGAATATAATAACTACTATTGGTGGTATTGATGAGTATGTATAATGGAAATTCTGCCAGGAAATACCATGTGGAGTAACAGGTGCCAATTGTTGAAATAGGCCAAGTGACCAAGTCCCTCCCACAGTCCCTTAAGGGGCTGGGAGATGGCAGTTAAGCTCTGTGTATGAGGTGTCATTAGAGAAAAGAGGTAGTTTTGGATCTCCCCATGTATTTATGTCAAAGAAAGGCGAGGTAAGAAAATTAGCCCAATAAACCATGCTAGTTACTTGAGGTATATAAATCAGAAAACTCAGAAGGTTAAGGGACCTTTTTTACCTCTGTAATTTTGAAGCTATGTGTGACCTGTATGATCATTGCAAGAAACAGGTTTTCAGAAGTGAAGGGAATTCTCATACTTTGCAACATCTCACTTGGTGCCACATGGTAGGGATGCATAGCCTTTGCAGGAACCCAAAGAGGGTCTGGTAACAAAACAGATGCATATACCCTCCATCAAGTGAGCAATTTTATAGGACCCAAGCACTGTGGCCTGGATAAGGGCTGTTGGGGAAGAACCAATGTCTATGGTCTGTCCTTTGTGGGAATAAAGTGTTTCTCTCCTGCTGTGAAATCTTCTAAATCACAGCTTAAAAAATAGTTCTTTAGATACTTGTTCTTGTGGAGGTAGTTTCTCCATCGTAATTGCCCTTTTTGTTTTAATAAGTGAGTCTTAAGCCCATTATCTTGTTCTAATATTGCTTAGCCTATAGGTTTGTAAGGTATACCTGTGACATGTTTAATATGCGAAAGTTAGAAGAAGGTCAAAAATAGTTACAGGTATAGGCAGGGCCAGTATCAATCTTCATTTGTGAGGGTAAGCCCATGACAGAGAAGCATAAGAGTAAATGGCATTTAACATGTTTTATAGTTTCACTTGACCTTAAGGAGGCCTATATGTAACCAAGTAGGTATCTACATGAATACATTTAAATTTGCCAAAAGATTTGTAGTGAGTCACATCCACTTGCCAAATTTCATTATATTTTTAAACCGTGGAGATTTGCATGTATCTGAGGAGCAGACTTTGCCTATTTTTGGCTGTCAGGGCAGGTGCAAATAATTTTTTGGGCCTGTTCATGTGTAAGATTAAGAGAACAAATGAGTGCTTTAGCTCTTGGTGAAAAAGTTGATAAGAAGCAAGAGCCTCTTCAAAAGAGGTGGAAAATATAACCAAAGTGTCAGCATGAATGTTGCCCTCTACTAGGGTGCCACGAGATTAGAGTGAAAGCATGTGTGAGTAATAAAAAGGTGAGGTGTGCTGCCTGACAGGTTTTTGTAGATGTCTAAACATATGGAAGAGGCTCTCATCACTTTTGGTATGAATAAGGGCAGTTTCAGTCACTTGTGGAATCCCCATGACATAGGTTGAATCAGCAAAAATATTGAGGAATTTGTCAGGGAACTGTTATTTTTTATCAATCATAGTTGTTTTAGAAGTTGAATCCCTGTAGAATGTTAACAGGTAACAATTACAACCTTTTATGGAGAAAACTTGAGCTCAAGGGCAACATAACATATTAGCATAACAATCACAATGACCACATTTTAAAAATGATACAAAGAAACTTTTATCTAAATTTGTTAAGAATGTGTTGTTCGTACATCTACTTTATATGACAGTGCCTGGACTGTACAGTATTTGAGCATCTGTATGTATTGAGATATACACATAAAATCACATAAGCATAAGCCTTGAAAATGTATTTGTATCTTTTAGCTGGCTAATTAATTTTGGATGAGCATATATACCTTATTACAAAAAACTGGAAAATAAGTAAGAGAAGGCCAGATCTTTGAGTTTAAAAGTTTACTGTCATAAATAATTTTAGCCTATAAGTCACCAGTATGATAAGTTTTTCAGTTTTGTAGCTTTGAACACTTGTACATTTGTGAAATACAAATATATGTAGTATACCATGAAGTCAGCAATAAGGAGTGTCATAAACCAAATCAGAACTGCCCAAGGAAGCAGCTTTGTCCTACTTCTTGTCATTGGTCTTTCTAGGTGTTTCTGCTAGTCATGTGGAAATGCTCATATTTAGTGTTATTCTCAGAAATGAGAGTTACAGCCTTTATCTGAACGCATCAGTTAAACTGGAGAGGAGAGTTGAGATCTGGGAAGGAGTGACTGATGAGAGTCAGGGCCATTACCCCCTAACCTTCTTTGAGCAACAAGGAGCTTTTAGAAGGAATAGTTTGGGCTCCATCAAACAAGAGCAAAGCTTAAAAATAACTAAACATATATATTCCTTTCTATAAAAGACATCCTCCACAAGACTTTTTTTTTTTTAACATACTTGAACCTTCTAGTTTTGCCATTATTTTTCTGTTTCTGGTAGGGCAAGAACTGTATCATACAAAATGCTCTCAAATAAAAAAAAACTCTATGCTTAACTTTCTTTATATCTGCTTCTTTATTCTACTTACTGTAATCTGCCCAAAACAAATCTTAGTTAATCGATAAATTAATTTTTGACTTCCAATTTGAGTTGGTATTTTTGTTTAATTGATATACTTAAAACATTTCCTGTGCATTAAAAATTCTTAGACTACAATTGCAGCAGCTGTTTGGATTTTAAAGTGTCTCTTCTGTCTGTCTCTCTCTGTTTCAGATTATTACATTTTAAATTTTATTGGCTACCAAAAACTCTCCAAGTTATGTTGAATAGTTTTTATCTTTGTGGTAACAGCAGAAGAGCAAATTAACCCTGCAACTGTAGTTGAATGGGAAGTCAAAAGTGAATTTATCCATTAGCTAAGATTTGTAATAATGGACTCTTGTAAATCTAGGAAAAGATATTTATGTCCAGCAGACCATCTGGGGCAATGTCCCAGGAAGAATTTGTTTCTCCTATCTTTGTTTCCTTAGACCTAAAATTTTTGTTTGTTATTTTCAGTTGGTCCCCGTGACTAAGATTTTCTTAAATCACTTCTAATGGAGGCTTTATGCATACTTTGAGAACCACTTTGCATTCAATCCTGATTTATACATTTGACTCCAAAAAATGTCTTGACTACCAAAAGGCAATACTTACAGTTCCATTTTCTACTTTGGCTTGTGGACGAGGTTCTTTGGTTACCATAGGTGCCTGTTTATTTCCTCCTGTGCCAGTTTTCCTGTCTTCAGAACAGCAGTCTGGAGTGTTCTATGGCTTCTGTGAAGAGAAGAAATATCCAGACAGAGTAGGCCACCCAAAATTGGGGTGGGATGCATCTCCCTCTCCACCAGGTCCTGGTCCACACAGGCAGGAATTTCATGGGTGAACCTCTAATTGTAAAAAAAATGAATTTATTTGTCTAGAACCTAATTGGACTCCACAGGTAGTGAAAGTGAGGCTTTGACTTATACTCTTGCAAGAGTAGCACCTATACATATAGACAGGCATGCTAGAATTGAGAAACTGTGTGTTTTTATTTTTAACTCATAAGATTTCCTCTTCCATTACAGGGTATTTGTCTCCTTCTTATGGTTATCTCTTGAATACCAATGGAAAAAAACTTTTAAATTATTGCATAGAGACAATAGATATTGTGTTTGTAAAACCAAATTTTAATATCATTTGGATTGAGTGATAACCTGAGTGGAAACATGCCATTAACCTTAAAGAGAGTTTTACCTTTATTAATTGATTTAGATTAACTCACTGTTAAGCTGTGTGAACCACAAGTATTTGACATAAATTCATGTCTGAAAACCTATATAAACAGTCTTTCATGGAAATCTCAAAAAGGCCCACCCCCCAAAAAAAAAGAGAGAGAGAAAGAAAAGAAAAAAAATGTTGATCTCAAATAAACAAGCTGCAGGTATTGTAGTGAGAGTACACTCTCAGATGTATTTGCTATGATTTCCTTGAGCCTTTGTAAAAATACTGATGGGGGTTTCTATTTTACTGATAAATCTGTCCTAGCTTAGCATACTTTACGGGCTTGACTTTTGTTGTCTTTATTATATTATTATTATTATTATTGTTTTGTTTTGGTTTTGTTTTATAAAACAGGTCCAACTGGCATATGGTATTGTAATTTTGCGTATTCCCCCTTCGGCCACCTCTTTTGGTCTCTTAGGGGGTTGGAGGCAGAAGAAGGCTCTCAAAGGGAATAGAGGGAACAGGAGGAATCTTTTTTTTAATAGGGCCTCCTTTGTCTGAATATATCTACTGGTGACCTTGCAAAGATGCTAGGTAGCATGGTGTGCAAATTTTATAGGACCCAATGATTGCCTTAATTTTTGGCCCATATGTTCTCAATCCTTTACCTCCAGCAGGAACCAAGGGTATTGTTTTTTTTTTTTTTTTTTTTTTTTTTT
>QZML01000505.1:5818436-5834426 GCA_016801275.1 Hystrix brachyura | reverse complement strand
TGTTTTTTTTTTTGTGGTGCCGGGGATTGAACTCAGGCCCTTGTGCTTGCAAGGCAAGCACTCTAATCACTGAGCTAAATCCCCAGCCCCCGGAATGTGTGTATTTCATTTAAAAAATTAATTTATTAGCATGCAATTGTTCACATAATTCCCTTATAATTCTTATTTCTGTAAGGCCAGTAGTAATGTCCTATGTTTCTTTCTGGTTTTAGTAATTTGAATCTCCATGCTTTTCCCCTTGGTTAGCAAGTTTTGTTGACCTTTTCAGGGAAGAACTTTTGGTTTCATTGTCCATATCTACTGCTTTTTGTACTATTTATTTCATTAATTTATTTTGGAATTCTAATTATTTACCTCCCTCTGCTTGACTTGAACTTGCTTTTATTTTTCCAACGACTTAAGGTGAAAGTTTATTTTATTGATCTGTGATGTTTGTATTGTTTATTGATTTGTGATTGACATGTTTAGTTCTTTCATTCTTAGCATCATTTTCGCTCCATCCTACAAGTTTTGAAATGTTATGGTTTTATTTTTATTCATCTCAGGGTACTTTATAATCTCTCTCTTGGTTTATTATTTGATCCATTGATTATTTTAGAGTGTGTTGTTTAATTTCTACCTGCTTGTGAATTCTCCCAATATTTTGTCATTGAATTATAATTTCACACCATTGTGGCTGGAGTACACAGTTGTATGGTATTAATCTTTTGAAATTTATGTAAATGTGTCCTAAGCCACTCATTTTGCAGTAATTTGTTACAGTGGCTGCAGAAAACAATAAACATCTATGTATATTATAGACCTGTTATGAGTCAGATGTAGTATGTACCCCCACCAAAGCCTGAGGTGTTCAGAGTTAGGGCTTTTAGAAAGTGCTTGGATACTAGGAGCACTAAATTTGTTAGTGGATTATTTCACTGATGACTTCATAGCTAAATATTGTTTTAGGAGATGAAGCCCAGTCAGAAGGGGTAGGTCACTGGAGGTGTGACCTGGAAAGGTATATCTCCCTGCACAGCTCCTCCCTTTGCTCTCTGCTTCCTGACTGCCATGATGTTTGAACGGTTTTCCTCCACTGCGCTCTTCCACCATGCCATTTGCCTGGCAACTGGCTGACCAAGGAATTAACTTTTAGCCAAAATAAAGCTTTCCTCCTTCAAGTTCAGAGTGTTGGGTATTTTGTCTAATAACTGAAAAGTGATTGGGACAAAACCCAAGAGTACATTGTTAAAACCCTGACCTTGTCACCAGCACCCCCCCCAAAAAAACCTCTACTCTTGACCAGTGCACTTATATCTTCTACTTGCTAATCGCTGATCTCAAAAGAACTCCTCTTAGAAGGAGTCAAAAAAGCCAACAGAAGATCTCTACTACTATTGCAAGAAAAGAGGAAATACATATGACAAATTACAGATGACATTACATATCTGATAACTTTTACTATCAAGGAAATAAAATTGACTAGAGGTTTGTAGTCAAAAGAGTCACAAAGCTTAGTTAGTTTTTAAATTCACAAATAAATTGTATGTATATTAGCCATATACATGTTATGAAGTATGTTGATTCCATTGTCTAAGCTATTTTGAATAATGCTGCAGTGATCATGGAAAAGAAGATGTCTCTTTGATGTACTGATATCATTTCTTTGAATCTATATCCAGTAGTGGGTTTGCTGGATCATGTGGTAGTTCTAGCTTTATCTTTGAAGGGAAACTTTATACTATTTTCCATAAGAGCTGTACTGATTTACATTCCTGCCAATGTGTGCAAGGGTTCACATTTTTCTGCGGCCTCACCAACACTTGTTAGCCTTCATCTTTTCCATAATAACCATTGTAATTGGTGTGAGGTGATATATTACTGAGGTTTTAATTTGCATATTTCTGATGATCAGTGATTCTGAACATTTTTCATAGTCCTGTTGACTATTTCTATGTCCTTTTCTGAGAAGTGTCTATTCAGATCCTTTATCCTTTTTGGTTTCTCTTTCTCTCTTCCACACTCCTTCTCTCCTATTCCCCTTTTCTCTTCCCTTGTTCTCTCTTTTCTTTTTTTATTATGGTGCTGGTGATCAAACTCAGGGTCTTGCTCTGCCACTGAAGTACATCCCTATCTGTATTAGTCAGTACTTTCTAGAGAAATAGATTTAATTTCTAGATATGCAAATAAATAAGAATTTACAAGATGGGATTAGGATGGCCACCTACAGAGTCAGATGTGGAAGAGTGCAAGAGGTCTGTCTGCGTGCTGGAGATCTGAAGGATCCATCTGAAGCCCTGGAGCCCACTGTAGTGTCCCATGTGAGTCCGTATCAAAAAATTTAAGAGTCTGTGTTGGAAGACAGGAGACAATGTTCAAGGTGAAGATGAAAAATGGAGCTCCTCTAAAGAAACAGAAGAAAGCCTTTTTTTGTTTTCCTTTTATACCATTCTGGAGACAATACTCCATAGAGTGGGTCTTGCACACCCAGAACTATGCTGATTCAATTTAGTTGGGCATTTCTTATTCAAGTTGACACAGTTACTGTTGTACCATCCCCTTTGCCCATTTAAAAATTTATTTTCTTACTAATGAGTTTGATATTAACCTTTTATCAAATGTATGATTTGCAAATATTTTCTCCCATTCTTTTCCCAAAATTAAATTTTAAATAGCCTCAGAGAACCAAGAATTTAAAACACAGTTTCAAAGTTTCAAGAATAAAATGAAGAAGCCACGAAAGGTTATGAAAAGTGAGCTGGCACAATTCGTGAAAGAAAACATAAAATTATCTCAGAAATTAAGGCCACATTTAGAGCAGTAAGAATGTGAACGGGTTCTGGCTAGTATTTAATCAGAACTAGAACAATTCTTGAGAAGTTTGAGAAAAATAAATTTAAAATAGCAAAGAATTTAATGGAATTAGAAAAGTATAGCTTTAAATGACACGCAAATACACAATAAAATAGAAAAAGGAAATCCAATATACTTCTAATAAATGTCCTCAAAGAGACCGAAAAAGAAAAAAGAGAAAAAGAAAAAAAGAATAGAAACCGAAAATGTAAAAATCCAAAGGCCTAATTCCAGGAACATTGAGCTAAAGTAAATTTCAGATCTTGACTTCTAGCAATGTAAATATAAGTCTTTTTCAGCCAGTGACAGATCAACGCCAGCAGTGGGCAATGGGAGTGCTTTTCTTTGACTATCAGGCTGCAATTTTGGACCCTACTACTACGTATATAGTATTTCGAATGAAAACTCTAGATCTCCTTTTGGAGCTAATTGACCATCCTGGAGTATGTCTTTAAGTTCTGAGGGTCACCTAGAAGATTGGCACATGATTATAAAAAGTAATAAGTAAATATAGCATAGAATTAAAGTGATTCATGAAGAAAGGTCCAAGATACTTTAGAGGATATGTCATGGAGAAAAACTAGTTCCTTGGTAGTAGAAACTTGACAAAGATATTCTGTAGTAATTTATTATTGGTAGAGGAAGAGTTTAAGAAAAAAATTACACAAGAGGATGCTGGGAACTTGAGAGACAAAATCTAATCTTCTATCCCTTGAAGAAATCTCACTCAATTAGACCTGATTTGGGCACAGCTTTGGGTTAAGATGTTTGACAGGATTAAAATTTGCTTAACATGATGTTGATATACTGTTAATTTAATTCCCATAGTACTTAACATATTCCCAGGGTATAATCTTAACCATAAAGAGAATCTTGTTTAAAGTACAATATTCTTTTGCTGACAGGCTCTTTGGTGAGTATCAGATTTACTGTTTTCTGCTGTGGCTCAAGATCTTTAATAAAAACATATGCAACGTGGCAGGAAATCTTTTGAATTTATAGCTGAAGAATATGTTTAATGGAAGGACTTCATGAGAGTAGCTTGGCAGTAGATCCCAAGCAGAAATTAGGATTATATTTTTGCATACTTCCCACTTAAAATTATACTTGTGCTTAAATAGAAGATTGGAAATACCTGAATTAGGAGAAACTGTGGAAAATTCCATAAAATGACAAATACTAGTAATGATGGTTTCTGCTGAAGAGAAATTTTGTTAATTCAGGATTTTAATGTTTATCTGGTCATTTTATCCAAAGGAAAAAAACCTTTAGCCTTCTTCATCTTTGGGATATTTGTTCTTCAAAATATTGCTTTTGTACAAATCCCAATTTATTTGAATAAGAATGCAGAGTTACACCTAGAGTGAGGGAGGCATATGGTAAGACAGATCCCAATAAGTGGGTGCTACTGGCTTATTCTTGGCACAAATAAAACCTTTTGAAAATAGACATCAGCAGAAGTTTAAATGGAGAAATGGGGAAAAAAAAGTCCAAAATCTGAAAAGTATGTGAAGGGGGAATTTTTGTGAAAATTTTTCATGGTGATTCTCTGTATGAGTTTTCTCTTTTCCTTACACCTTAAACTATGCCCACAATATTTCCCTCCTAGAAACTGCTCAGAATTACTAAACCTGGTTTATAATTGGACGGTTGACTGCAAGTCTTAAATTAAGATGCTTTCCAAAAGTTGATACATCTTTCCAGATGTATTTCATCTGCTGTGAATGGAAAGGTGGAAAGAATAATCTTTCATCCCAAAGCAGCTAGCTTGGCTAACAACATTAAATTAAGAAAAAGAAGTGCCAGTCCTAATTTCTGTCACTGAAGCAAATAATTCTTTTTTTGTTTTGAAATTTGGTGAGGAATAAATTCACTTGTTATGAGCAATTTCACATCCTAGTAAGGTCTCTTAATAATGTCTACTCTTGCAACTAAATGGTACATGTTTCCTGCTTTAATTTCATTCGAGACTTGGTTCCTTAATCATTAAAGCAAACTAGTTAGATCCTACTTACTATTTACATTGCCTTGTGTTACATCCTGGTCTTTCTAGTTCGTTGGAAGAAATAAGAAATATTCAGGGGAAGTAATTGCTTTTCAGTGAACACTAGAGTTACCAATTCCACTTTGGTTTTCAGAAGAGAATGTTGGTACTGTTCTGCTCCCTTCCATTTTAATCAGCAATTCAAAAATACTATAGAAATATTCAAACATGCCAGGTGCAGTGGCACATGTGTATAATCCAAGCTATTTGGGAGCTAAGGCAGGATATTAAATTTGAGGCCAGCCTGGATAACTTAGTGAGACTGTCTCAAATGAAAAAATAAAATGAGCTAGGAATGTAGCCCAGTATGAGGCCCTGGATTCAATCCCCAGTAACAGATAAATAAAATACTTCAAGCATATAGAAGAGTTGAGAGACTCGTGTAATTAACCTGGATGTGTCACCTGGTTTAAACAGAGGGCTTTGAACACTGCAACTGAATTAAAAGAAAGATTTGAGTGAGGAATGTAGTGTTTAAATAATTAAATCAGTCCTTTAAGCACATCTCTTAGTCGCACAAAGAGAAAGCGACTCCTTTTAGGATGTTACCCGGAATTTGGAGATGTTTATTATTATTCAGAGATTTTTCTCAGAAAACTAATCCCTGTCCCAATTTCAGTGCGACAGACAGGATTAAAAGAGAAATTGCAGAAAGTAGGGGCATCTACCTTCCTGGTTTTTTCCCTACAAATATTTACAGAGAATGAATTTACAGAAAGAATAGTTGTTTCCCCTCCACATCCTCGCATGTACTCCTTCGGGACTAGTTGCCCCCTTTCAGTTTCTGGTTCTCAGAACTGACTGGCTCATGATCTCTTCCACCCGGAGAGTCTAGAGCTGCTTGCAGAACACTCCCAGTTCGGCCCCGGAGTGAAGAGGAAACTAGGGCCCCGCAGAAAAGTGGTGCACAGAATCGTTAAGCCTAGCGCTCGCTGCTTCTGCTGCCTCAAAACACCAGAGTCCAGAGAAGTTTGAAGCAGGTAGATTCCCCTGCGTGCCCCTTCTTATCGCAGCAGAGACCCTGGGAATCCAGCGGGGAAGGCACCACGGCGCTTCGTTGTGGGTTCCTGTTTCCTTAAACATACAAGGCGTGGTCGGTCACGTTCACGGATCCGCCTTCGCAGTCTCCGCCCTGCGCTTCTGCGCGGAGTTCCGCCGGCTCAGCGAGCTTGCTGGGGGTCAGCGTTTGCCGAACTTCGGGACTCGACGCGACCCCTTGCTAAGAGCTGGCGGGAAGGCCCCGGCCGGAGTTAGCCCCATTACCAGCAGTCTTCATAAACAGGTGGTGGAGGCCGAGATCTGCGCAATCTTAGGGCGTTGTCTTAGCAAACGCTGTTTAAAGAGGCCTGTTAGTTTACCCGCGTGAGCGTCTCCCTCATCCCGCCCTGAGCTGGGGGCGAGGTCTCGGCAAGCCCGGACTGCAGACAGCGCCTTCCAGCTCGGGCTGTTTCCCGCGGCTCTGGACCCCTAGGCGGCGCTGCTCCTCCGCACCGGGCCAGCTCCGCTCGCCCAGACGGCTGCCAGACCTCCAGTCTCGAAAGCCCAGCTCCCAGCCCGCCAGCCCCGGGAAGTTCCGGCATCCCGGGGGCGGAACTTAGCATCCCACGCAGCCCGAAGAGCTCGCTCCTCCCGGCGGCTCCTGTTCTCCGGGAGTCCGGAGCATGGTTCCAGGTCACCGCTGGGGGAGCGCGGACGCCGAAAGGGAGAATGGTAGGGTGGCGGGTGGCGGTTCTGTGTTTGTGGGTCTCCTGCGGCGCTGCCGCGGTACAGCTGGAGTACTCGGTGTCGGAGGAGACGGAGCCGGGCGTAGCGGTAGCTAATGTTGCCGCGGACTTGAAACTGCCAGCGGCCGCTCTGTCCTTGCGAAACTTTCGCTTCCTTTCCAGCTACAGCGAGCTCTACTTCGAGGTGGACCTAAGCAGCGGGAGCTTGGTAGTCCGAGAGCCGGCGGACCGTGAGCGGTTGTGCGGGACCAAAGCTGCCTGCGTCTTGACCTATGAGCTGATGTTCCAGGACCCACTGGAGCTGCACAAGATGTGTGTCCACGTCCTGGACACCAATGACAACTCGCCTCTCTTCCCTGCCGGCGACGTGCAACTGCACATCCCGGAGTTCCTGACACCCGGAGCCCGCTTTACTCTCCCGAATGCCCAAGATGCAGACGAGGGAAGCAACGGAGTGCTAAGCTACAGTCTAAGCCCCAGCCAGCACTTTCGTCTGGACATGGGGTCACGGGTCGACGGCAGCGAGTATCCGGAGTTGGTGTTGGAGAAAGCACTGGATCGCGAGCAGCGTGCCACTCACCTACTGGTGCTCACAGCTCTGGATAGCGGGGTGCCTGCGCTCTCCGGAGACGCACAAGTCACCGTCATCGTAGTGGACACAAATGACAACGCGCCCGTGTTTGAACGCTCTGTGTACCACACCAAGGTTCCGGAGACTGCTCCCAATGGGACTGTGTTATTCCGAGTTCAGGCCTCGGATCCAGATGAAGGCTCCAATGGAGAAGTCTGGTACTCCTTAAGCAATAGCACGAGACCAGAGCTACGGCACCTCTTTCAAGTGCATGCTAAAAGTGGGGAGGTGCGGGTAGCTGCTTCCCTCGGTGCACCTGAAGTGCTGTTGGAGGCATACATCGAGGCGAGGGACGAAGGCGCCTTTGGTCTAGCGAGCACTGCCAAACTGCTGGTGGAAGTGACTGACGTGAACGATCATACCCCCGAGGTGGATTTCATAACGCTCTCCAGCCCAGTACCTGAGGACGCTGTCCCTGGCACAGTAATTGCTCTACTTAGTGTAAAGGATGAGGACCTCGGTCCCAATGGTAGAGTCATTTGTAGTGTGTCTAGCAGAGGCCCTTTTCAGCTGAAGGCTTCTTTTGATAACTACTATAGCTTGCTGACTGATGGACCCCTGGACCGGGAGCAGATGAGTGAATACCAGGTCCTGATTACTGCCTCAGATGGTGGCTCACCCCCTCTCAGCACCCAAAGGACACTCACTGTGTCAGTTGCTGATGTGAATGACAATACACCAAGATTTCCTCGACCACAACAGGAGCTTTTCGTGGCTGAAAATAATGGCCCCGGGGCCTCTCTAGGCCAGGTGGTTGCCCAGGACCCAGACATGGGGAAGAATGGCCTTGTCTTTTATGAGCTGCTGGACATGATTCCTGAAGGGATGCCAGCCACTAGCTTGGTGGCAGTGGAACAATCCAGTGGTGCTATCACTGCCAAAACTTCCTTTGACTTTGAGCAACTCAGGGGATTTAGTTTCCAAGTGGAAGGCAGAGATTGTGGCATTCCTGCTAGAACTGCAACAGTGACTGTGAATTTGTTTGTGGTAGACAGGAACGACAATGCTCCAGTTATCCTGTTTCCCCTGCCCAGAAATGGCTCAATCCCTGTGGAAATTGTGCCCCGCTCTGCCAGAACAGGACACTTAGTCACAAAAGTGGTAGCAGAGGATGCAGACAGTGGTTCCAATGCCTGGCTCTCCTACCACATCTCTCAGGCTTCTGACTCTAGCCTTTTCAGAATTTCAACCAATATGGGGGAGCTCCGTACTGCACGCTTGGTTCTTCCTACTGATGCAGTCAAGCAGAGGGTGATGGTAGTGGTTCGGGACCACGGAGACCCACCACTTTCCTCCTCTGTTGTTCTCGGTGTGCTGTTGAGTAATTTTACACCTCAGGTCCTTCCAGACTTTGAAGATGTCTGGGAAACAGGAGGGCAGCTTACTGCTCAAAACTTGTATTTAGTGATTGCCTTGGCCTGCATTTCCTTTTTATTTCTAGGGTGCTTACTTCTCTTCACGTGTACCAAGTTGAGCCAGAGCCCAGTTTCTTGCTCTCAGAGGTGCTATCACACTCCAGAGGATCTGAAGCATAGAAGGCAGGTAGCTTCCAATCCTTACATGAAATCAACCACAATAGATGTCACTACAGTTGAGAGACTTTCTCAGATGTATTTCTATCGGGCCTCTCTGGGACTCGGCTCTGATAATAACAGGTTGCTGTTGCATGGGGAATACAGTGCTGCTGACCTAAGAAATCTGGCCACTGGTGTAGGACTGAATTTGCCAATCTCCAGTATTCAGATTCGGAATAGGAAAGGGGATCATGCAAATGTCAATGCCATGGTAAGCAAATTTTGTGGGATCTGATTCCTCTGACCAGGAGATGTTCTGAAAAGTTTCTTAGATGAGGCTTTGGTAACATTTAATCATTTGAACACTTCCTTTTAGCATATCTTGTATCAAGAATTTTGAGAGCATTAAAAGTATTAAAAGATTGATACAGGCCTCACAAGAGTTTATAGTTTATTTCTGAGAAGCAAAGGTAAAGTATTAAAACTTATTAAAAATAAATGTTATATAACATAAAGATCTAACACTAAAGATAATAAAGTATCAAAATATTTCGCAGGCAACAGATGTATGTAAAGTACTCTGATACTTAAAATGAAGAATGAAAAATTTTCATTCTATGAGCAAAATATCATGGAAGAGGAAGCATTTATGCAAATTATTATAATACATTATGAAAATATGATGATAGCCACAAGAGATATAAAAATAAGTTACAAAAAATAAAAATAAGTTACAATGGGTATTGAAAGAAGGGGGAGAGAAAACATGAAAGAACATCTGGGTGGGGAGGGGGGATAAGAGAAGGCTTTGAGAGAGATGGCATTTGATTTGGCTCTTGACTGATACACTGTTAAATGAAATGTGGTGTATTCTCTAACCTATGCTTTTCATTAATAACATTTTGGCATGATAATCTTCTTTGAGAAAGGCACTCCAAAATATGGCTAATGGTTTTACAGCAGTGTTTGTAAGTACATAGAAATTATAAACATGTCTCAACACTTATTCGTACTGATAAAAAGAAGATATACTATTGAGTATAGAACCTGACAACCTTTTATTTTATATTTTAGTAATATATTTTACAAAGAAGAAAGATGAGTAGTTTTATGTCAGAAACATTTGTGTGTTCAAGGGTACATTTACTATTCAAGTCCACTCAACTTGGCTTTAAGTTATTTTTTATTTTAGAAGCCAAATATGCTTACCAAATAAGTAAATACCACATTTGAGAGTAATGCAGCTAATAAAAGTGATTCAAATAGTTCAGTTTATCCATTATGACTGTTGGCGTTTCAGAACTTTCTGAATGGAGTCAGGGCAGCATTTTTAAAGTAATTTTGCACAAATTAGTTTTCTGACTTTTTTTTTTTAGTTTTCTGACTTCTTGTAGAAATCATGGACAGAAGAGAAGAAGATAGCAGAAGTTAGGAAAGGAAAATGAAACATTTCTTGTTTTACTTTTTTAGGTAATGGGGGAAAAGTGGGATTTGAGTTATTCTCCTTCAAATAATGATGTTAACAGCAAATAAAATAGATTTACACCCATTAGAGTTTTTTTTACACTTAATGTCATCACATGATACAAGAGCATCCGATCTGTATGTTTAGTAAATGCTTTTTGAATGAATGAATAAATAAGTATGTAAATATATGAATTGGTTGGTAACAGTGTTCTATATAGAGGGAAAAATTTTCACCATATTTTTATGTGTACATATGACTAATGGTCACTTCAAAATATATTGTTTCAGTGATTATTTTCTGTTTTTTATTTTTTTTAAAAAATACGGAACGCTTCACGAATTTGCGTGTCATCCTTGCACAGGGGCCATGCTAATCTTCTCTGTATCGTTCCAATTTTAGTGTATGTGCTGCCGAAGCAAGCACTCAGTGATTATTTTCTTCCACTTGGCATATACTCTTGAAGCAACATAGTGGAGGGATTTCGTGGTCCTAGAGTAGTATGAAAAACCTCAACACTGTATTTGGAGGCTAAGCATGAGTTCAGTTCTGTAGACAATAAAGGGACAGAGAGGATTAGACATGACCGTGTTGTAAAATTTGCAGTGAATATTACTTTTAGGATCTCAGTTAATTTTAAGGGAGAAAATTGGCCCTCAAATGGTAATATTTCAAGTATCAAAACTCTTAATATGAGAACACTTTTCCTATCAAGAAAATTTACCATTTATTTCATTTCCTTGCTCTAATAAAAGAGAGAAGAGAACACCAGGGGTCCCTTTGAAGTTTGAGAGGAAGAAATTGTTTGAGAAATACATTTTAACTACAGAAAGGAAGTACAAGTAATTGGAAGACCAATAAATCTGAAAATTAGAAAGAAAATTAGCTATTCAAAAGGAAAGAAAGAGAGGTAAATAAAAGAGAAAAAATACTCCCCTTCCACCACATTTTTAAACTTGTGAGAGTGTTAAACAAAGTACCAGAGATCTGCTGTTTTTAAGTGTAGGACTATTGTATTACTCCATTTATCCAGCTGAGCAATCTTTTCCCATAATTTATGGTTTTTATTTTTTAGATGGTCTGTTGCTTTGCTAACAACTTTTTGTGGCCTAGATGTTTCTTTATAAATAATGATTTAAAGAACATGAGTAAAATAACTTCTGTACAGCTGAGGTATTTGTAATTCATGCAGGCATTTATTATTTACTTCTTCTTATTCCGTCGTGTATTGATCTAGTCTTGATTCTTCCTTGTTATAGTACTCACCGAGTGCCTTAATAACAACAAAATTTAAGAAAAAAATATTTAATACATGAATTTTATTAAACAAAAATCTTTGAAGACTATGAAATTTAACAATGATTCTAAATCATGTAGAATTATGTTGATACATATGTGTTCATAACTTTGTTCAACTTCTAAGTTCTCTCATTTTAAGTTTACAGTGTTTATTTTTAAATTTTAAATTTAATTTAATTTTATTTTTTGGTTGCTGGGGATCGAACTCAAGGACTTGCACTTGCTAGACAAACACTGTACCACTGAGCTAAATCCCTGACCCCTTAGAATAGTTTATAATAATGAAAATTGTCAATTTGAGAAGTTCAGGACAGCATGGTTTTTAATTTAGATCTCTCCTATTGGTGATATTTTAACAGACATAAGCAAAATTGATTCACTGATTGTGCAAGAAATAGACAACATGTGTCTCATGTCAATTCTTTCCATTAAGATTCTTGATGGGCTATGTAACTTTCTAAGATAGGTGTCTAAGGTACATTTGTTATATAAATTTCTATTTATTTTAACAGAGTGATAGAACTTTTTTGGCATCCAAGATGTTCTTGTTTACACACATTCCATAAGTAGACTTGTCCATAGGTTCATTGTTTCCTTATATTTATTTTAACTTTTTTTATACTTATTTTAACTTTAAAGTTGATTACCACACTAAAAAACTGTACAGTGCCATGAATAAGGAGATTTTCAGGGCATGTGAAATATATTTAAGTTTAAAAAATTTAGTATAACAGTATTTACAATAAATAGAAATCTTCAAACTAGTAAAAAGGAAAGAAAAACAGCAATATAACTTGAGTGAACAGAAGGGAAAAAGCAATACATTGGAAATATGTAAATGGAAAAGTATTGGCAACATGTCTGTTAATGCTAGTGACCTACTGATTTTTGTTGTCTTTAAAATTTTCAGTTAGAGGGAAGCAATAATATTCCAGAGACTAAATACACTTAGCTAGGTTGGGATGAAGGTGGGCTAAATTGCTAAAGGGTTTTTATGTTGCTCAAATGCATATATTATGACTATTGGAAATATTAACATTTGGCAAAACATCAAATGAATATAGAGCGTAGTCCAAGATCTTGACTAAAGTATTATGGTATGTAAAGAATTTCTTGATAAGAGTCCTTATTTAAAAGCAAAGGTAAATGATAAGAGTGGCTGCTTATTTTATTCCCAGTTTTAATTGATGGGATAAGAAAGTGGCTCAGGATATAAATAAATTACATATCTCTTTTATATTGCCTTTATGAAAAAGAAAGAATTAAGATAGTCATTTCCCCCTCAAAGTATAAAACGTCATTATGTGTTTGTCTGGAACTTGTTTAGAATTTAGGAATGAATATGCAATCACATACTCTGCTGAAAAGAAAGAGAAAAGCCTCTTTCCACTCCAAAAATTTTGTGTGTCTCTAAGGCCATCATTGCCATCTATATATATCATGTTTTCATAGTTGAACCCTAATGACATACCCTAAAATGTACGCTCTAAATACAAGCCAGTTGTTATTTTTTAGAATTTTTTAGCAAAGACTGCTGCTGTTTTGTTTAAACTCAAATGATGTTCAAACCAAATAATAACAACCAGTTAACACATCTTATTAGTAGATTATTGCATCTGTGTTCATCAGTCAAGATTGGTTTGTAATTTTCTTTTCTTATTTTCAGGGTTTGTATCAAGGTTATGTTGGCACTATTAAACAAGTTAAAGGTTCTCTAGCTCTCTAGCTCTTCTTTTTTCCTATTTGCACGTATTTGTTAAGATTGGTGATAAAACTTTCTTAAATATTTGAGAGAATTCACTAGTTAAACTCTCTGTGCCTAATGTTTTCTGTGGAAAAGTTTAAATCATGAAATTAAATTTATTTATTAGTAATAGAATTACTCATATTTTTATTTCATTTTTATAAATTTTATTTTTTATAAATATGTTAATTTTATCTAAACTTTAAAATATTTTGGCCTAAAGTTGTTTATAATGTCCTCTTGTAGTCATTCTCACATTTGGCAGGATCTCTAGTGGCCAAATGTTTCCATCTGGGTATTATGACCTCTCATTTTCCACAACTGAATTTAGAAGTAATTTATAATATTAGCCTTTTCTAAACTACATTTTGCTTTCTTGGATTCTCTTTCTTGTATATTTGCTTTCTATTTCATTAACTTCTGCTCTTTGCTTCCTCATATTTTGTTTGGATTTAACTTTTATTCCTTAGCTACTTTTTCAGCTCACTGATTTTCAGGCTTTTGTCATTTCTAATGTATGAATTTCAAGTTGTAAATTTTCCACTAAGCAGGAAAGCAGTTGCCTCACACAAATCTTATTTTAAAACTTTAATTGATACATAATGTATAT
The DNA here is from genome assembly GCA_016801275.1 of Hystrix brachyura. Classification (NCBI taxonomy): domain Eukaryota; kingdom Metazoa; phylum Chordata; class Mammalia; order Rodentia; family Hystricidae; genus Hystrix; species Hystrix brachyura. The sequence goes on along the minus strand of QZML01000505.1, from coordinate 5,820,563 downwards.
AAAATCCATGTATCATAAATATGCAGCCTAACGAGGACTCCAAAGCCAATACAATCATGAAACACCACAGAGGTAAAGAAGTTAAACATTACCAGCATCCCAGACACCTCCTCCATTGTAACTCCCTTTTGAAATGTAACCATTATCATGAGAACAACATATGATATAAGTTAATAATATATAATAACTATATATAATATGGTGTGATTATATTTTATGTTGAGATTCTTTCTGTTATACAAGGGGTGATGACAATATTTGGCAAATGTTTAAAAAATGTATTACTGTAAAAGACACATTGTCATTAACCTCCCTCAGAATACCTCTCAAAACTTTGAATATATTTGCCCCATCATTCTTGTCACTTTCTGAAGCAGTTCTGGAGGTCCTCTTTCGTAATTGTCTTTCGTAATTGTCTTTACAAGTTGTGATAAAAGAAAAAGGTGAATGCGGCTACTGAGTGCCATCCAATAGAAAGCAGGCTTGTAAAAACATTATGGTGTGTCTTTATCTTCCTTATTCACTGGATTTGGCACTGTGCAACTTCTGGGTTTTCCCCAAAGTCAAAATGACCATGAAAGACAAACATTTTGAATTAATTAAGACAGGCAGCCATGACAGCACAACTAAAGACACTCATGAAAGAGGATTTCCAGAACTGCTTCAGAAAGTGGGAAGAACAATAGTGTAAGTGTGTTTGAAGCAAGGGGGAGTATTTTGCAGGGGATTAATGTCAATGTGTCTTTTACTGTAATAAAAATATTTAAACACTCATCATATTTTCAATCACATCTTGTATTTATGACATTTATCTGGGCTGATACATGTAGCAATAATTCATCCATCAAATTTTTGTGTAACTTCGTTGGACAAACCTACCACAGTTTATCCTTTTTTTCTGTTGATGGACATTTTTCAAGTTTTTTTTTCTCTTGCTAGTGTGAACAGTTCTGCTGTGAAATTTTTCTCATGTCTTTTGGTGTATATATTTGCATTCCTGTTGGATATAAAACTAGTGATGGGAAGTTCTTGGTCGAGTATGTTCGGCTTTCATAGATACCAACAACAGTTGCACCAATTTACTGTCATACCAGCAGCATTTGAGATTCTACTTACTCCATGTCCTTGTAATACTTAGTGTTATCGGATTCTTCAATTTTCATCAGTATAGTGGTGTGACTAGTATCATATATTTTAGTTCTCTTTTGTTTTATTTTTTCAATGTAGTAATTAAATACAGAACAGTATGAATAAGTAACTACTAAAGTGCTGATACCACTCATTGCTCCTTTCCATTCTATGATTTTTTAATAGTGAGGTTTATTGGGCATTTGAAAACATTGGTTTACTGAAGTATATGGATTGTCCAAGTGTGGACACTTTTTACTGTACAATATCAAAACATCACATTTAGTCAAACTACCACTGATCTCATCAGAAACTTTAGGAAGCTGGAAGCTCGCAATGGTGGAAACAAGTTTTCCCAAATGTCTAATTCACATTCTAAATCTTGAATTTTATCATTTGCAGTAAATATTGTCAGTTTTTTTCCCTTGTAGTGACAAGCTCCCCTCATTCATTTTTTTAATTTTATTTCCAAGAACATGTATTGGTACATTGTATACAGAGTGATCACATTCATCGTAGTTAATTTGTACGTGTACATGATATGTCTTGGTTTCCCCCCTTCTTCCCCACCCCTCCCTTCCACTCCCTCTCCCTTCCCTATTTACAGTAGCTTTATTTACATTTTCCCCCCTTTTCCCTTTCTTTTCTTTTTCCTTTCCTTCTTTTCCCCCTCCCGCCTTTCTAATTCTCCTCCCTATTGAATATTATCTTTCCTTTACTTAGTATCTATTATACTTTTTTTGTCCTTATTTATGCTTATGGTTTCTTATACCAGAGAAACAATTTGATACGTACTCATGTGTGTCTGATTTATTTCACTTAAGAGTATGTTCTCAAGGTGCATCCATTTACCTATAAATATCTCAAGTTTATCCTTTTTTATGGCAGAGTAATACTCCATTGTATAGAAAAACCACATCTTCTTTAGCCGTTCATTAGATGTTGGGCATTTGGGTTGTTTCTGAGACTTAGCTATTACAAACTGTGTTGCTATAAACA
>QZML01000505.1:5758437-5780687 GCA_016801275.1 Hystrix brachyura | reverse complement strand
TGGTTTTTTTTTTTTTTTTTTTTGGTCTGGCTTTTTCAAAAACATCCTGTAGTAGTCTTTTTTTTTTGAATTTTTGTTTTTGTTTTGTTTTAAATTAAAAAAGGTCTGAGACCTCTAGGAACTGTTTATATGCTATCCTTCTTTGTATGTTAGACTTTCTGCAGTGCATATTATCAAGTTAATATCTCCAGTAATTGCACTGAACTAATGTGACAGGATCCTCTGGAAATTCATGTCAGAGGTGATAAAAACCACAGAATGTAGGCCTTACTCTTCAGTCAGAGTTTGCTTTGACTATATGATGTGGTCATTCTTCTTTAGTGGGCTGTTAGAGGAAATGAATGATGGTAAAGCAGAGACATTAAGTACAAATTTATGTGACTGGGCAAGAGTGATACTAGAATGAGTAGATTAGGGATACGTGGGGATATGAAGACCAGGACAAGGTGGGATTTGTGAGAAGAAAACAAGATCTCTCCCCTAGCCTGTTTTCTGGCTCCCCAAGTTCACTTTAAGAGGATGTCCCTGCATTTATCTTACATGCAGTCTGTAATCTTCTCATTCTTTTTAACAATTTCTGTGGTTTTGATGAGATGTAGAGTTACAAGCCACTTGTGTCTTTATTAAATCACAATACTTCCAAAGCACATGTTCATTTCGTGGATCTAAAATTTGGTTTGTATTAGCTACAAAAGGCTCAGAAAGTACATGGTTTATTGTACATGAAGATAGATGTAACTATGGGTATTAGTTTTGAGTATTAAGTAGGCATAAGACCAGACTGTTCATTATTATGAATAATGTACATAAATTATTGAAAAGTGGGTGAATACACGTGTAGGTGTGTTTGTGTAGTATGTTTGTCTGTATGTATGCTTGAAATAATAGAGATCTGTTTTATGATGCTTTAAATTTAGATTTCAAAAGCCAAAATTTTGTACTATAAATAGAATTGTCTTTTTAAACAGCTACTTTATAGCTAAGACTTTAAGAGCTAGCACAAGTTGTTGAGTAAACAATCATATTTATCTCTCCTATATTTTTGCGAAGTCTTCTTACTGACTTGTTACTTTTTATTAATGTCCATACAGTATTGTTATATTCTAAAGTTTTTATAATCTTGAGTAAAGTAATGCATAAGCACAGAATTTTTTATTCTTGAGCTTAGCACTTTCTATGGGCACTGTAGATAGATTTATTCAATTATTAGAAGAGCCTGATGTTTGTCATGAGTAGCCACAGGAGACTGACTGCAGATTAAGAAAACTAGGTGTAAAATCAAGGAGTTTCCAGAATTCCTTAGATCATAACTCTTGGAAGCATGTGAAAGGGTTTAGTTTTAAGAAAGATGCTGTAGACATTTGCTTAACAAATTCCTGTGGAGCCTTTTGGGATTGGGGTGGACTGCAGGTGGGGAAAAGACATGGAGAGCAAGCCAGAAAAGTCTCCACTTTGCCACCAACTGTGAGCTGAAAGCTCAGAGGAGTGACACTCTCAGTCACCCCCTCCTGACTGAAGCTTAGGATAATTTGATATGTGCACTATTTCTGTCTTATACTGATCTGTATGTTAATAGGTACGTTGGTACACAAACCTTTCATTTAGGGAGGAAATTATGTAAAAAAGAAAGTGCTTGCTCTTGTGGGATTCTGCCAGAAGACTGAATGGATTTAATAAAGGCACATTTCTGCTAGACTCTTGGAATTCAGTGAAGAGCCCCAAGATGTACAGCTCCGGAAATTATTGTGGTTATAGGGAGTGACTTGCAGTGTTGTAGCATGAGAACAAAAGTCACTCAATTTTGAAAGTCATCATTACTAGATTGACCTGTTAATTTCCCATGTTGGGCTTTCTCTTTCTTTACCTAATTACTGCAGATGGCAGGCGAGTTTGAGGGTACAGTTAATGCCACGTGCCTATACTATACTAAAATTGGATTGGGATTGGAAAAGAAAAATACAGGAATTTGTACTCACTGACCACCTCGCTGTATAAAAAGTTCTGTGCTTCCAATATGTATATACAATTTTGTTCCCTGTAGGTCATGCATTAAACAAACATTGATCAACATCTAATATAGGAGGGAATAAGTGCAGAGAGGCTTGACAACATACACAGCCATATTGCTAGTGATATTTTAAGTCATATTTGTCTGACTTCAAAGATGGTGGGTTTTTTTTTCTTTTTTTCAGTAGTAGGAGTAGAGAGAAATCCCAATGTTTATCTTTTCATATGGGTTATTTAGACACTTGGACCCCCAGTAGTTCACCTAGCTGTGTAAATTAACTGCTTTTGGAAAGTATTAATTCCTTTTATAGACACAGATAACAAATGGGAGGATCAGTTAGTAAAATGTTAGAACCAGCTAATATGTTTTTATTTGCTTCTTTGCTTTACTATTGGAAAAACCTATTAAGATCTTTTATCTCGGTTTTTCCACTAATATTCTTCTTGTTGGTAGTTAAAAATCAGCATTTAGTACCAGACTGTAATCTTTTGGTGAATTTTACGAAACAAAATGTTCTTTAATGCATCACCTGTGCAATGAGGTTCTTAAAGTAAGTGTTTGGCAATGGGGCAGAATTCTTTCTGGAGAGTCTGAAAACTTGATATTGAATGTAGCTGGCAGTCCCTTCAGTTGCCATGAAAAGAAACTGAATCTTAAGATAGATTCTGTACATTCGTGCTGTGGTTGCTAATGAGTCATTTTGAGTACTCTGGGCAGATTTGTCAAATTGCAACTTAGTGGGGCCACTTGGCACAGCATATGGGGATTACAAAATACTAGATATGAATTAAGTTTGCATTCACTTTAACTTACTTTAAAGCAATTTGTGATCACCAAGTTGTCAGTTATTTCTCCTACTGTGTGCGTATATTCACCCTGATTCTGGATGTAGTGACCTAAAAATGTTAGCCGTTTTTCCAGTGGCATCTAATTCATTTTTTTCCCCCAGGACTGATATTTCTGTCTGGTAAGTCTGTCTTGGAACAGAGTTCACACTCAATGTAAAGTGACAAAATGATGAATTTATAAAAGTTGTACAATGATCAAAATAGACCAAGAAATTGTACCTATAAACTTCCATTATAGTGTTTTATCCTCTAATGGCTACTTTTTAGTGGGTGGGGCTGTTTTGTTTTGCAATTTTCATATTGGTTACAGGACTGTTCTTCTGAGAAAAAAGGGGTTTTTTTTTTGGTCTCATAATATAATAGTTTCTTCATATTACCTCCTTCCTTGATTTTTCCACAGACTGTTGAGCTAGGTGGAATTATGGCACAACTCTTCTCTGTCTCTTTATCTTGCATCTATTCTGACTAACTGAGAAATCTATTTATTGTGGTTTGAATGTCATTGGCCTACCCTTTCCTCTGACCCAGGAGTGAGCCATCACTTGGGCATCTGGTCTAACTCAGAACACTGCAGGGACACAGCCTGGCAGATTATACATAGTCTATTGGCATGCTCTCTGCTTGATAGAATAGCAGAGTCAGTTCTGGATATTTGCCTCACTTGGCTACCAGTTTTTACTCTCAATAAGAGGCCAGAATGATGTCAGTTTTCAAATGTTTGAGGAAAAATCTCCATCACCAATCCAGAGGTGTAGTTGAATTTAATGGATTTTTACAGGTATCTTTGTGACCTTTACAGGGCTTCACCTGAAATAATATTTCCACGTATATTATAGTATGAACACAAATTTAGTTAATTCATATAATATTTTGACTAGTATAATCTAGAATTATGATTTCAAAAATTATAGGTCAAAAGGATTCCTACTCAGTGTTTAAAATCTGCTAAACTGAAAATTATACAAGCTTTTTTCTTTCAAGAATTTGAGCTTGACAAATGCAAAGAAATAGCTGACATTGTAAAGACGAATAGAAATGTTAGTTTGTTTCTGGCCTTGCAGGGTCAGAGCTGTAGGCACCAGGGAAATGCAACTGTGATTGAGAGAGTAGTTGCTGTGCCAGCAGGCTGTACATCCAGAATTAAGCAGACCTGGCACTTTCTTTTGTCCTAGAACCCGTTATGTATGTTCCAAAGTTGTGCTTATTTTATTTTCCTGTTCAGTGGATTAGAGTTGTAAATAATTGTGTTCAGAATTCTCAAATTTATCATCTTTTTATTTTGATTTACTGGAAGACCAGTTCTTAACATACTGATTTTTTTTTTACTATTTTAGTTTATTAATACATGTGTGTAGTACATAATGTTTACATTCCTTGTGGGAAGTTGTTATATTTCATTTTGCCTTAAGTGTATTCTTTTCCTATTGCTTTGTAACAAATTACCACCAACTGCCAGTTAAAAGTCCACCCATTTAGTATTTTACTGTCCCTGCCTCATGTGGTTGAGCTCTCTTTTCAAGTTTTCATAAGCCTGAAGTCAACATGTCAGCTGTGCCAAATACTATCTTGAAGGTTTAGGGTAAGAATCCACTTTCAAACTCATTCAGATTGTTGGCAGAATTCAGTTTCTTGGGGACTGAATTTCATATTTTTACCTACTGTTGGCTAGAGAACAGGGCCACTCTCAGTTCCTACAGGTTTCTCTCAGGTCCTGTCCCGTGTCCTTCTCCATCTTCAGGACTGGCAATGGAGAATCTTCTCTCACTGGAATCCTTCTCTGATTTCTATTTCTGACCCTGACTCAGATTTCAAGGGCTTTTGTGCTTGGGTTAGTCCCACACAGATAGTCTCCCTTTGTAAAAGACAACTGAGTCATTAAACATCATATAACCATGGAATAAGATTCATCAGAATCACAGCCTTGCAGATTATGCAAGTCATGTACGTTGGCTGTGGGGGTCTGGGGGATCATCTTAGAATTGTGGCCTGCTATAGTTTATATCCATGTTAACAAAATATCACTATGAAAAATCTGCAGTGGATACATTCTGAATAGAGTCCTTTTTTGAAGAAAAAGGAGATACTACATATAGTGTCTTGTTTCAGAGAACGATTTGTCTTCAGTATGGATTTCCAGGGTAAGAAGACAACATGTTATTTCACTGACTAGTCCTGTGAGTTTATAAATAACATAGGATATTTTTCATGTATTTTACTTTAAATCTATCTTAGAACAAGTGATTTATCCTTCGGTAGCTAAAATATCTTATGGTATAAACCATAAATAATACCATTGCAGGATAAATTAAATCTTTGTTGTAATTTTAATAGAAACACAAGTGGGTTCTTATTCTTCAATAAGATAACATTATCCATATGGATTGCCTGGTTCAGTTTTTTCACATTTGAGATTTTGTGACTATTAATCTACTAACAGACTAAGCTTTGAAACAATAGGAAAGTCTGGGGTTCTTTACCAATAGAAATTAAGGATAGTTCCAGGATGTATGATCCAAATATTGGAGAACTAAACAACCATAGTTAGTTCAAGGCCATAATATATGTCTTGTCAGATGTATCAGTAGTCAAGCTTTCAACCTGAGTTTTTCCAAGTTAATTGAGTTCTGGATGAAACCTACACACAATGTATCACTCTTAATTTTGTATTGAGCTCAGATTCATATGAATATGAAATATGAACTCAGATTTCTCATTTTTGTAATTTTATTATGTTAATCTTGCATGATGGTTCTTTTACTTAAAATGTTTATTTGTACCTTCTCGATTTTTCCATGAACCTAAAACTGCTTTAAAAGAGTCTTGAGCTGGGCAGGGTGGAACACACCTGAGGTCCCAGCACTCTGGGAGGCTGAGGCAAAAGAATATTTGTGAGTTTGTTTCCAGCAAGAGGTATATATTGTCTTTAAGACTAGCCTGGGCTACATAACAAACCATGTTTCAAAAGATCAAAAAATAAAGTATTTAAAACCAATAATCTTAACTTTTCTGTAAAATAAATAAATAAACTTATTTATTTATTTTAAAAATCTACCAAATACCAGAACTCTCCTAGGCTGTGAATATAACTATGTTCTATGAGCAAAACAGATACCATCCCTTTCATAAAATCAATGGTCTGACAAAGAAAGAAATAGTATAAATGCAGTAGTATTGTCTAGTCATATGTGGCTACTTAAAACGTTATTATTTACTTTCTTCCTTTGCTTTTCCCTGTCTGATCTTATTGCCATATGAAATCTCATAACTATGATTCTGGCAAATGATTCTGAGAAGCATATTGTTGCTGATGGAGTATTACAGAAAATGGCAGCATGACAATTTAAATGCATCGTTAAGGAAGTGAGATTGTGTGATGAACTGAGTTTTCCATTCAGTCCTGTGCCTTTTAGAAAAATAAGACTGGTAGTTCCATTCCAGAGAATCAAGTTGCAGCAGTTTTCTTCATGAATGTTACCCAATCATGGAAAAATTGGCAACATTTTCTCAACAGATGTCAGAGTCTCTCTTGAGGGAAGGCTCCTCTCATCTGACAACTTAATACTAGTACTACTGATGTCAAAGGGAGATACGGTGGTGATAATGATCAATAACAAGTATTTCAGCCATATATTCAGGCTTATAACATGATTTGTGAATAGCATCTCTTTTGTTGCTTCTAATACCACTAGTAGAAAATGGGAACCCTCTTTAACTTGGTCTGTAGATAGTTTTGTGCAGTTTGCATGGAATAGCGCTAAGATTTTGTGAACTTGGAAACAGAGGATGGAGCAGTTTGCATATTCACACCTTGTTAACAGAGTAGAAGAGGACTAGAGAGGGTGGTTAGTATGTAGGGACCTTTGAGATTGTATATCCCAGAGCTGTAACTTTTTCTGAGGCTTGACTGACTAAATCTCTATACCATCTGGCTATCCCCAAATCTCCAGGAAAGTTAGGATGCTGATTACTTCTGCCCTAGGCGTTATGGACAAGTGTATTTATTAAATAGATTTTATCCCTTAAATGGATGATAAGAATGATAGAAACAAGAATTATTAGCATTTTGAAGTAGTTTACAAGCTATTTGACTTTGAGTTTACTCAATATGATAATTATAACTAAGAGGGAAATACAAAATACAATTTCCATCCCTTCATGTTTCCACTCAACCAGACTTTAGTATGCGGTGACAGGGCCTCTTTAATCTCTGCCTGTAGAAATATTTCTAGAGGAATATCTATCACAAGTTTTTCATAGTAAAATTTGGGCTAATTGATGTAAAATAATCATAGTGCCTAATCCTCAGTAATTTCATCCTCAGTAATTCAGAGTAGCTTTCAACCAGCATCTAACTCGCCATATAGGTGCCCATATTTTCTTCTTTGCCCCTTCACTTGGACAGTTTTTAGACAGGGAGAAAAACAACCAGAAAAAAAAAAGACCAACCCAAAAACAAAACAAAACAAAACAAAACCCAAATTTTCCAATATACAGGTGGTACAGAAGGAAGCGGTCTTCTCAGATTTCAGCTACTCCTTCTTAAGCAATCAGAGCTTGGTGAGCAGTAATTGAGGGAGGAGGAGGCAAAGCACTCAGAATAGCACTGTGAATGAGTACAGTTTTATGAAAAGGATTAGGTAGCAAAACAAGGTCAAACTCTGCAGTGGTTTGTTTTCCTCTTTCTAGTATTCCTCTTCAGTCAGTAGAAGAGGCTGTTATCAGTTGCTGGTGTTATGACTGTGCACATCCGTCCTGGCTCAAACACGCTGCAGTCTGCAAATCCAGCAGCAGATTGCAGTCCTCTACGGTCCAGCCAGGCCAGCAGAATTTGTGTAGTTGTGTGGCCTGTTCTAGTTTGAATACTGAATTAAGGATGTGCTCTTAGGGGGGCATTCGAGGACAAAAACAATAAAAGCTTTTCCTGCCTTAAAATAGACTGCCCTTCCCTTTGTGTTTTAAGAACACAGATTTACATTGGGCAACACAAGCCAAAGCGTACCTCACATTATTACTAAATCTAGTTTTCCATGGCATTCAGTCTATGTGAGCTTAATTTAATTTTCTCCCCAAAGTGATAGAGATAGATGATGGATAGATATTTGGATGGATGGATAGATAGATAGATGGATAGATAGATAGATAGATAGATGACAGATAGTCATCTTGAAGTTGCATATGAAATGTCTCATTCAATGCTTTTGTTTAGATGCCTGAAAGTATTTAAGGTAATAACTAATCAGCTAATCAATTAACAGCATCCCATGGGGAACAATGTTTTGCCATTTTAACTGAAAACTCCCTTTGTGATTTTGCAGCCACGACAGCCCAACCCTGACTGGCGTTACTCTGCCTCCCTGAGAGCAGGCATGCACAGGTATGTATGCATTTCTCTCCTTTCTTCACTCAAGAGTCCCATTAACTGGGTATGGCTCAGACAAATGGAATCTCCATGGGCCAGAAGCAGATGCTGGAACTGAGAAGCCTTACATACTCTGCCATGTGAATGCAATTATTTTTTGTCTCCATACCTATTCCTCGAAACATTGGAAGTGGTCACTGTCAAATGCTTACCAAATGTTTAGAAATAAGAGTCCCCTATAAAATCATAGGGCCCTGTTTCTATGTCTTTTCTCTCATTAAAATTCCTGCAAGGGTATGTCAATTGAAATTTTGAAAATTTCCTACAACCTATATTTTCTGTCCCTTAAGTTTGTAATTATAATAGTTTATCTTTTTTTTTTGTCTCACACCATTACATCTTATTAACCACAATAATTGATTGCTATTCTCATTCATGTTCACTTCTATTAGAATCTCATCTTATCTTTTTGTTATCTTATTGTCATCAATGGCATCGGCTCTCCAAAGATGAGTCATCTGAATGGCCATTTTTAAATATCTGGAGACCAAATCTAGCTTACTTCAATCTAGAGTGATAGCATTGCTCTAAGACTCAGATTTAATATAATTTTGCTTTTTCTACTTTGTCTCCTTGACAGTAATTGATGAACTACCATTATTCTTAGGACTGATCTAGTATTAATGCCATATGATCAAATAAAAGATTCATTATTTATGACTTTCCTTAGAAACCAAATGCAGACCCTGTCAAGAAGTTAATGATCACTACTACAAAAAAGGATTTAATTTTAAAGAAGAAACAAACTCCAAACTTAAACCCCTCAAAATATCTGAGCACTTGTTAACTGACTCTTCACCAAAACTAGATCCATGTATAAAGAGTTCACAGAGTATGTGTAGTTAATGAAAAATTAGTTTTAGCCCATTAAAAATTCATTAGATTAAAATAAATTAACACCCCAAAAGCATTGCAAGTGAGGAGAAGTTGTTATATTGGATCCTATTTCTGAAACAGAAGCGATAGGGGAAGGAAAAGGCTGAAGATTGGTAGTTGGCTTGGTGAGATGTCATATTGGAACGTGGGTTCTAATTTCAAACCAGAAACACTCATGCAGATGCTGGAATACCAGACATTAGAAGGAATTACTTACACTTATTAGAAGCAAAGTTATGCTTTTGTCTGTATGTGAGCTATTGGCAGAACTGTGCAGGTGAGAGCATACCTCAGTACCAACACTTAGTCTTGCAACTGAATTAGTGCTTTACTTGAAAAGTACCAAAGCTATGAGATGTGCCTTAAAAACTACATTTAAAATAAAAATTTTAAATATATTACTTCCTTGTCTCATTTTCAAATAAAGAAAAAACAACAAATGTGTGTCTATTCAGGTTTCAATTAAGATACTGTGAGATTTAAATGGATAAGAAATGAAATCAAAATTGAAACTAAAGTACCACTTCTTTCTCACAATATGGTATAGTGAGCCTTTATTAGCGTTGTAAGATTCAGCAATGCTTATTTTTCCACACATATGGAAGGCTTCTTGACTTTGGCAGCCTTAAACATTGTGTACTCTTCTTTTGAAAATTCTGCTTTGAGCTGAACTAATTCCAGGATAGTTACATCTTTATGAATTTGATAGAGTCATATGATTTGTTAGTGGAATTAAAGAACACCTGAAGGATATTAATATTTGGGAAAAAAGGAAATTCTAGGTCAAAGATGAGGGGAATAATACTGATAGATCAGAGCTTAATGAGCGAGTTCCTACGATGTATTTTTTTAAAGTCAAAGAATAAGAGAATCTTGAACTTGTAGATTGCCTTTCCCTATAATAGTTCGCGTTTACTCGCTCTGTTGCCTCACATAACCCCTTCAGTCAGTAGTAGAAGTTTTATTTTAGTAACATAATGTGCAAGATGAACAAATGTCTGATTTTAAGATGTCCTCTAATTTTTGTGGAGTTTTCTTGAGTAGTGACTGTTAGGATCCCTTTATTCTTTCCTTCCTTCATTCATCACACCTATTTGTAGATCTGATATGCATTACTCGTAGACACATGTGGATGACTATAATGTTTTCTCTGCTCTTGACAGTTTATTTTCTCTCTTTGCTTGCCTCTGAGGTTCTCCCAATTCACGTCTTATTTCCTGCAATGGTTTGATGAGTGGGAGTGATTGAGTTCCTTAATTCTAGGAAATGCTGGGTGGGTTCTTGATGCATAAAAGATACAGAAAGAGTAAAATGTAAAATAAAGTAAAGCATTAATTCGGTGGCTAAACTGATAATACTACAAATAGTTTTAGTATATTTTTCTCTTTACTAAGGAGAACCCAGAACAAGATAACTTGCAAGAGAGACTTGGGACTTTTAAGAACAAGCTCCCCTTGTCTGCGTTAGCATTAAGATGTTAAAATGGCATTAGCTCTCTTATGGTCTTCCTGCTAGATTTAGTGAGCACCACATGGCATTAATGAAAACCAAAATTGCCATAAAGATAGAACATGTTTAGCGCCAGTATGGTATAACAGGCAATAAGGCAGTGGTGCTTCTGCAGTTTATGCAAGGTGACTGCTCAGCAGTAATTGCTGCCTTTCAAGCGTGAGCAGATTGTGTTAGCTGCAGCCCTGCCTCCATCGATGTAAGCAATTTCAGAGGACGGAAGGAGAGCTGGAAAGGCATTTATGGTCTAACTGTTATTTGGGCTTTTATGTTTACCCAGCTCTGTGCACCTGGAGGAGGCTGGCATTCTACGGGCTGGTCCAGGAGGGCCTGATCAGCAGTGGCCGACTGTATCCAGTGCAACACCAGGTAAAGAGCCAGTCTTTCTTCACTTGCTTAGGTTTTAGAAATTAATCAGATGAACTTTCTTTGTAAGATCAGGACTGTTGACAACTACTTTTTGATTATTTTCTTCCATATGAATATGATTTTCATACATATGTGATTATTTTTTGATTTTAATGTTCTTCAAAAGTTGAAAGTAGTATAAGGGGAAAGGGGGGTGTGTGTGTATGTGTACGTGTGTGCGTGTGTGCATGTGTGTATGTAAAGTTCTTCTTAAAAATAATTAGGTACTTTTCAAATGCTTAGGACATCCTAGCCACGCAGAGATCTGGCGGTCTCATACACAGAGATAATATTGCCAGGAAAGATTTTTGTTTGAATACAGTGGAAACACACTTGAAATAGTAACCAAAAGGGAGATGAATAATAGAGAAGTATATTGATAGCTAGCTACCTCACTAGGTAATAGATAGAAAGAATAGACTTTCTCACACATGTGGAGTGTTATTAGAGCTAAGGCTCCATTCTCCTTGAGTTCCGGTGAAAGCCATATCTACTTCTCCCTGAACCTCAATATGCCTTAGCATGCACATTGCCAAAATGACCACCTCACTGTTTGTTAGCTTCGAGGACCAGTGGGGACCAATTCCTAATCCAAACTTTCAGGAAAAAATTTCTGCTAGGTTGTGCTTAAAACTCAGTGGCCGGGTGAACAAAGGAAATTTACTTGAACTCACATTTCCTTAGTTTCCTTAATCTTGCCCGATTACTAAAGCAGTGTCATAAAATAAAACATTTGTTATAAGGCCCATCCCTGAGGCAGTTTTCAGAAAAGAGGAATTATGGATCGGTAGAGACTACGAATGGTATATACCATAATCTTCTATTAATAAGCCACCACCATGATAAAAGTAGTTACTAATTATTGAACCATAATATGCCAAGACACTGTGCCAAGTACATCACATATGTAGGCTCATTTATTTCTCATGACAATCTTACAAGGGATTATTATATCTATTTTAATTTTTAAAACTGGAGTGTACAGACAGGTTAAGACATATACTTGAGTTTGCACAGCTTGTAAATAACAGGATTCAAACCCAAGTGTCTAACTTTGGAATCCAAAAGTACATAAAACTTACTGTCAGAGCACTGCTGGCTTGCAAGAATCCATCCAAATTCAAACACACACAAACATAACAAATGACATAAGCATGTGTATATAAAAAGTTCCTTCCAAAAATAATCAGGAGGTACCTTTCAAGTGATTAGGGTAAGTAACAGCAACCAGCTGCCTATTTTTGCCGGAAATTCTAAGGGCTTTCATTGATTCTAATCAGCCAGCTTTTGCTATTTATGAATGTTGCACAATTCAACTAAAAGTCAGATCTGTCCAAAAATTGCTCAAGTTGAAGCAATTTATTAGAAAGCTAATATCACCAGATGGTGGGGGAGGAACATAAAATAATTCATTGAACCAATCTGCAACTCCAGCGCCACTGATGGATTGAAGACGTGATGGAGGAGAAAGTGGTTTTAGATCACCAAATGTTGCAGGCTAAGGAGGCATCTGGAAAGGTGAGAATTACTCAATCAAAGCAGCCACATGAAATTGTGCCCTGCCACACCGTCATCGTTTCAGGATTACTTTGTTCTCACAGATGCATTGTAGGTCAGTCTGGTAAGCCAGGAACTTGCTTTGAGTATGTTCTCCCTCTCATCGATGGTGCTGGTTGGTATATATTTCTAGGCAAAGGTGACAAAGGAATCATGTATTGATCATTTCACGCCTTTGGCTCAAGTTCTGCCTTGAGATTCAGAAAGATGTTAGGAACATATTCCTGAAGATAGGAAATGAGTTGGTCACCGTTGCTTCCCTTCATTGCTGGCTGCTGACATAAGAATTACAGTCCTAATGGGCTGTGCTGGATGTATCTCACATCTTCCAGTTACTCACTGATGACCTAACCATGCTTTTCAATATGCCTCTGCACTAATGATATAAAATCAGAAGAGCTCTCTCCTGCCTTCTGCCTCTCATTTTGGTAGCTTTTTTTTTTTTTTTTTTTTTTTTTTTGTGGTACCGGGGATCTGCCTCTCATTTTGGTACATTTAGGTTTTAGACTCAAAACATGTTCTGCATTATTTCCAGGGACAATGATATACAGAATAAGATTATGATTTGGAGTCAGATCTTCACTGAATTCCAGTCCTGAACTTACTTGCTAAGTGAGCACAGACAAATGATCTAAATCAGCAGGTGTGGTGGTACTTGCCTGTAAGCTCTGGGTTTATTTCCAGTAACACAAAAAAGCCTACATAAATGTTTTCTTAATTTCCTTTTCCATAAATTTAGTACAATAAAAATAACACCTGTTGTACTGAATTGTCATAAGAAATAAAGGGGAAAAAGAGAATTGAACATAGTGCTTGACATATAATATTAATAAATGCCTAGTCTTCTTACTCCTTTTTTTCTAGGACATTTTAGTTTTGTATAATCTATGATATGGCCTCGACTGATAACCTGGCAGCCAGAATTCAGCAGTTCTCATTTGTAGGCCCAGATATAAGCTCTCTGAAGTTGACTGGATCATCATGACGATATACTGTCCCATCACCCCCAGCTGCCCTCGTGGAGATGGAGCAAGAAGGATTTACTAGTTTATGCTTAAGGAAAAGGAAAATGATTCAAAAATGGTTGTGTCCAGTCTGAAACAGAGCCCTCCTTTCCCTGATTCTGATGTCCTTATTGCTTCCAAAATGCTTCTTTCTCACGCAGGCATCTCCTGAAATGTTTCTCTGGGCCTTTCCCATGACCAGCCACTTAGTGATCTTTTCACACCAACACCTGCAGCAATTGCAGCATAATGGAATCAGGGCTTACTTTGCACTAATCCTCATTCACCTGTGTTTCTTGAAGTTGTTTGTCCTTCTTTGATTAATGCTTTTGCTTTGTTACTAAACTGTTCATTTATTTTCAACCTACAAAAGCTGAGGATAAAGATGCCACACTCTGAAAGGATCAATGGAGGCATCACCAGGTGATGTTTTCTGCGGGATAAACAAGTCAGGCATTACATTGATTAATCCTGATTACTGGTCCCTTTCTCTAGCCTCTTGTGTGAGCAGACCTGGAACATGAGCTTCCTTATTTCCTTTCAGCTTCCCATGAGGCTGAGCAGAGAGAGAGAAAATTAGCTGAATAGGAAATGTGCAGAAACAGTCACAGCAGCTTCTTCAGATGGAGGGATGTGTTTTGGGGGGGAGGGGCATTAAAGGGCCAGTCATTTGTGTTACAATTCTTCTTATCTTTCTCAATGTGAATGCCCTGTAGAGGTTTCCATGAATACTGCCTTGTGATAAGTTCCTAGACAGAATCGCAAGAGATTATAAAAAGACAGTCCCTGTGTGCCAGGGAACTGGGCTGCTACAGTGGGCCAAGCTGCTTTGCTATGTCCTACGGGTTCTTCCAGGCGTCTCTGAGATCTCAAGATTTACCTAAGACAATAGTCAATTATATTTAGAGTGAGAGAGCAAGTCAGCCACTTATATATTTAGGTCCTGCATGCATGGATTTAATCAACTGCATGCAGGCTGAAAATTCTGCATTTGAAAAACATTGTATCTGTACTGAACATTTACATTTTTTCTTGTCATCCCTCTCTAAACCATATAGTATAACAACCATTTTACGTTTCAGAAGTCATCTAGAGAAATTTGAAGTATACAGAAGGACGTGCACAGATTATATGCAAATATTCCACCATTTTGAGCACCCTGAAGCCCATCCTCTGTGGTACTGAGGGACAACTGTACTCTCTATTTTCAAAAGAGCTCAGGGAATTCCAGAGCACACAGCACTGCCAAAGATAACATTACAGCTTGTGAAGCAAGACCCCAGGAGATCTAGGACTGAAGAGTGCAAGATTAATTAGGTAGGGCAGTGAGGATTAGACAACCTTAGTTCAGACTGACTAGACCATGATTCTCAAAGTTTAGTTCCCAGAGCAGTAGTGCCAACAATACCTAGGAACTTATTAGGAAATCAAATTCTCAGGCCCTGCCCTAGATTTACCGCATCAGAAACTCTCAGCAAACCATGTTTAAACAAGTCCTCCATGTGATCCTAATGTACTCTAGAGTTTAAGAACTGGTCCAGAGTAAATATTCTCGATGTTGCCAGCTACCTTTGGAGGCTCAGGAAGGTATGTGTCTATGATTCTTATGGGAAGCATACGATGCTTGATGATCGCTGATTGCTGATTGCTGATTGCTAAGAGCTCAAGCTCTGGAGCCAGAGAGACCTTCCTTTGAATTCTTGCTCTGCCACTCAGTAGGTGTATGCTCTGGGGACCATTGCTCAGCTTTTCCTCTTCTCAATTATTTTTCCTATAAAATGGAGATAAGAGTGATGTTTACCTTATAAGGTTGTTACAAGAATTAAATGAGATAATACATATTACAGAGCATGGAGAACAGTAAGTGTTTAGTAAATGAGCCTATCCTTTAGCTTCAGAATGTAAACCCCAGCTGTTCTGTGTAGTCTGTATAGAAAGGCTATGTTATTGAGATTTTAAAAAGTGCTTCCCTCTGTTGCCACTGGGGATTGTTTTTGGCCTAGTTTGCCACAGCTTCTTACTCTACAGAAAATGGATGCAATTTACATGACCCTAGTTTTATAGGGGGAATATATACTATTATTTGTCATAGGGATCCTTGCCTTTCTGACAAAACTAACCCACCAAGGAGAGACTCCATCTCTGATTCTTCTCCACACAGAAACTGTGTTTCTTAGGTTTTTTGGAGTCTATTTGGGAGCGCTGTCAATATGAATTTTTCCATCTCATGAGCAAGTGCAGCCTCAGGCTTTGCTGGAGAATTTAGAAAGCGTGCTGTTCCACTAACCTGCTCACCCTGGACTTATGCAGTTGTCATGGCAATGACAGTCCTGGGAGGTGTGTTCATATCCTTATTAGGAAAAAAAAATGAGATCAAGGATCTTGTGAGTGGGGCATCTCTCCTGTCTGTGTCCTCCACTCTCACCTTCCATCTGACAGCCTAGAAGTGCCAGCTTGGGTTAAAGATCTCTAGCTGAGCAAAGTAAGTGCTTGAAAGCTGCAATTTCAATTTGTGGGGTTGTGACGCTCATTATGTTTCTTGGATTTTTAAAAGTAGTTTATGATGAAAAACTGCATTTGTTCTGGACTGGCCTGGCGGGAGAGAGTAAGATGATGTGGGAAGGGGAATTCTCATCCTCTGCCTAGGAGAAGCCATGAAGTTTAGGTCTTTGTTGTCTCCATCCATGTGTCACTTTCTTCATTTTGTTCTTTGGAGAATATACTGCATCTTCCAATTTTAAAGGTCATGTAAATAAAAGACTGAAATTGACATGTCCTGATTTTTCTGAAACCTTTCTATGAATTAATAGTTTCTAAGATAGTTCATTCCCTATATGCTCTGTATTTTCTCACCTCTTTCATTTCTCCCACACGAATTCTTCCAGGATTGATAGCCCTGGGCAGAATACAGTCAGAGTTGGGGTTATAATACATAATGAAATAATTTCTTCCATAACACTGGTCCCAAATGGAGACCATATGTCTCCTGAAAACCATTCAGTCTCATGAGTGCTCAGATGTATGCTTCTGGACCCACATTTTGACAACATACGGAGTGAAGGGAAAAGAGTAGCAAAAACTGCTTACTGTTTCCTTAGGCTGCGGTGTCCTTCAGATCTCACAGATGTAGAGAACCAGGTAATGCAGGCTCAGGAAATAGAGACTCATTGTACTTCTTCCAGTTGCTATTGATTCCTTTAACATGCCAACTACTTGGAAGCAATATAGTATGGTCCCTGAAAACTTTGTTCTGAGAGACAATTTTGACTACATCTTAGCAAAATAATGCACTTTACCCTTCTTTTGTTCAAGAGTGTTGCATGCAACGGGAAACTTTCTAAGTTACCCTTTTAGCTTTCTCTGTACACCATTCTTTGGAGCTGAATTTTTAAGCCCCTACTCAAAAAAGAGTCAGGCTTTTGCTGGGGAGATCCCAGTGTTACAAAGGGCCAAAGAAGTGGGGGGTCACCTGACTCAGCTCAAGAATGACAGGCTACCTGTGTGTTTAAGAGCTCTACAGAGAAGGGGACATAGAGAGTCTGCCCTTCATTCTGTGGGAAAGATTGCTGGGATTTTTTTAGAACTGGTGTCTTGGAACTCGTCTATAGGCGTTTCAGAACAAGAAAGACTTGCTATGACCAGACACTGGTTTAGGGCAGAGAAATAGTGATAGTTTGTAATTTCTTTAAGCTTTGCAGCTCCAGCAAAGCTTTGTCCTCAGCCACACCAACTCTCATTTACTAATTTCTAGTAAACTAGAAATTAAACTAGTGAGAGCAAGAGATTTTCATAGCAAGAGTTTGAGAAATTCAGCCCAGATTCCAAAGGAACTTGTAAAATTCATCTTCACAGGGGCAGTCAGCTTCGCAGTTGAGAAGGTCATTGCCTAATCTGGAGAAACATATTCAGGTCAAGCACTGGCGAGAGACTGGGATCCTCTAGGGAAGGTTTGAAAGATTGTTCATTGCCAAGAAGCCTGGAAATGAGAGTGTGGGTTGGAGAGGAGACTTTCTCTGCCTCAGCATTTGGAGTCTCATTCCTCACAATCAGTAGAAGGAGGGGAGCAGAAATAAATGCTGTTCTGCTCTTATCTCGGTTGACCAAGAGCTTCCTCAGCAACGGCCCTGCCCAAAATGGCAAATCTCCCAGGGAGTGGGCTAGGCAGAGGACAGAAGTCAGTCCTGAAGGTGGCATTACTACAGGAAATGATGGAAAAAGGAAGTTTGTGCTACTATTAAAACAGGAAGTTGAAAGCTTTATAAAATGCTGGACATATGTAGAGGCATAACTATAAAAAGTTAGAGTATAAAAAGGTAACATTTAGGAACCGAATTTGGCTTCACAAGAGAACAGGGACAATGAGAAGTTTATCAGTTTTCCTTGACTGCCGACTCCCAAACCCCGGGCCTCCAAATTACAAATGCCATCTCAAACTTGTGTATGTGCCAGTGGTGTGGGAGTCTTTGTTACTTAACTTTTAAAGTCTAAAATCTGTACTGCTGTCCCTTTTATTATAGAAATATTGTCTTAGAGCACAAGAAAAGAAGACTTAACAATAGCTATTATTTATTGAGAACTGTGGTAAGCATTTCACATGCATTGCATAAACAACTTTAAGAAGTATGTTACTATTCCCATGTATAGGATAAAGAAATTGAGAATCATAAGAGTGAAGTGACTTCCTTACATTCACACAGCTAGTAAATATGTTTTGTTCACTTTTATATTCCCAGTGTCAAAAAAGGTGTCTGCACACACTGATGCTTAATACTTGTTGAATGCATTAGTGAACACATGGTAAAGACAGTATTTGAACCTATGTCTGCCTGCTGACAAACCCTATACACTTAGCATGTCACTATTATTGTGTCCCACGTAATGGGTGAGGGAAATAGCTTAATAGCTTCACTGTCTGAGTTTCAGGCCAACTCTAAGAGTCTGGACTGGTTTCAGATTACTGCTATACCTAGTTACCACATATTTTGTGACTTAACATATACCACTATCTTACAGTTTTGGAGGCCAGAAATCTGCAATGTGTTTCACTGGGCTAAAATCACAATGTGTTCTTGCCACTATATAACAAGGATCTGCTTTCATTAGATGCCAATAACATGTTTCTCGCTTCCATCTAAGGCTTCTCTGGTAGCATCTTTATAATGTCCGTATTTGTACAAACAGTCTGTTCATGACAATTTAGGTATTTTCTAAGACAATATATGTGTACACACCATGCTTTTCAAGTTTTGTGAGTCTTCTCAAACAGAAAAATTAATATTCATATTTCAATAAACAGTTCATTTAAGGTAATAAAGGCTCTTTCTATCATGCTTCTCAAAATTCTTCTAGTCTCTACCTAATTGCCCCATTTCAAGGCCACTTTACACTTTTAGGTATTTGTAATAGCAGTACCCTACTTCAAGGTACCATAATCTGTATTTGTTTCCTATGGCTGTCATAATAAATTGGCACAAACTAGATGGCTTTAAACAGTTCAAATTTACTATCTAGTTGTTTTGTAGATCAAAATTCCACAGTGGGTTTCACTGGGCTAAAATCAATGTGTTGGAAGGGCTGCAAAAAGGCTTTATAGAAGGACCCATTCCCTTTCCTTTTCCAGTTTTTAGGGACTGCCAGCATTTTTAACTTCGTGCCCCTTTCTTCATCTTCAAAGTCAGCAGTGTCGCACCTGCATATCTCTCTGTCTCTCTCTGTCACTTATCAGGACATTTTGATTCCATTGAGCCCACCTGGATAATCCAAGATAATATTTCTATCTCAAGATCCTTATTACAACCATAGCAGCAAGGTCCCTCTGCCATGTAACACAAAATATTCACCAGATTATTTAAATTAGGATATAAATATCTTGAGCGAGGAGTGGTGTTATTATTCTACCTACTGCAGGATCTTTCGTGTTCAGGCTGAAGCAACTGTGTGTGTGTGTGTGTGTGTGTGTGTGTGTGTGTGTGAATTTTAGTAGAAGTGAAGATAAAATAGGGTGCATATTAAAAACATGAAGAGGAAAAAAATAATAATAAAAAAATAAAAACATGAAGAGAGTATAGTGAATATGGATTAGATTTTAAACCTCTGTTGAAGGCTACTAATTATCTGAAGTCTGGTGGAGACTTAATCATCCCCTACTATTTCCTCCAAATCTTAACTAATTAAGAACATGTGGCAGGAACCAACTGTGAGATCAAAGTTAGCATCAGGTTTATTAGTAAAGACGACCTGGAGAACACAACTGGGGCCTACAGCTTTCCAGATGCTACAGCTAAAAATTTAAAATGGCAGACATCTCTTTTGGTGAGAATGGGAAATTGTCCTGGTTGATTATCAAATACAGGGTGAGGCAGAGCACAGAAAGAGAGAATTAAGGAGAGGTATGTTGTGAAAGAAGAGTTGCTATTGATGGTAATTCTGCCCAGTCAAGAAGCAGGATCCCTTTAAAAGCAGGCTTTCAGCAATCTCTCCAGTCAGACAAACTACTCTTTCTTGCTGGGAACAGTAAATAAGGAAGTAGAGCTAAAGGTGAACATTCTCATCCAATCACATCACCCCAAAGGACAGAAATGTTAATTTGTTGGGCATTCCCTCTGGTGGAAATTCAGAGAGGGAGGAAAATAGTTCCCATCATATTTTTATGTTAAGGGCCGTGCAATATTGCTTTGCCCCAGGCTTAAGAAAACATTATTCTAAGAACTGGGGAGAGGCAAGAGAGGACAATATACTTTGGATCATCCACAGGTCAATCTGGAAGGAATCAATCATGAGACAGGTAGTAATTGAAAAGTCACTGTCCACAAAGGGATGCCAGGGGATAGGGGCAATGCATATTGCCTGTCTTGCATGTGTCTAGCATCTGTGTTTAGGTAAAAGTAAATTACATATAAATCCAGGGCTTCCCTTTATGAAAAGAAGAGTTAACATTCCCCCCCCCACCGTGTGTGTGTGTGTGTGTGTGTGTGTGTGTGTGTGTGTGTGTAGAATTGAGGAGTGGGGAGTGCTTTCAGCAAATACTCCTATATCCCACCTGTTCTTCCTTGATCTTGCTTCCTGTACTGGGGATGAGAGGTAGAGTGGCTTGGGGCCAATTCTAAAGATACTGTACATAAGTACCTCAGGATTTGTTTATTTCTTAAGAGTGTCTTGCCTAACAACCTCTTCTCTCATAGTAGCTCCCTCCTTGAGATTCTGACACACTATGCACCTCCAAAACATAGTGCCTCTCTGCACTCTCAGAGCTCTGGGTGAAGATTAAATCATTCCTCATACTGCTGACAGCAGTTTGGCCACAGGGCCATGAAGGGAGCTCCGCAGAGGCCCGCATCCCCATGGGCTCTGTTGTCACTGAGATGTCTGTCCAACTTCTGTTCCTGCAGTCTGCAGTCAGTGGGACTCTGCCTACTCAGTGGTCAGTGTCACGTCAGTTTCCTTCTATTAGACCAAGTAGACACTGAGTCAAAATATTTGCCTTTGGGAAATTTCTTCAGGGATGATGAGGGGTTTTTTGGCATGTTCTCTCTAAGTCTAGGGATTTAGAGATATAAATTAGCTTCTTTGGTCTTTTTCACTCAGGGTCACAGCCTTGCCTCTAGGGTAATAACCATCGAAATGGTTGTGATTTGAAGGGCACTAGGAAGATCCTCACACATACCACCTCCCACCACTAACTACCACTAGCAGCAGCTTTCTCTTTTAAAATCCCCATTCATTCCTTTCCCCCCTTCCCTCTCCTCTCTTCTCCTCTTTTCTTCTCCTTTCTTCTCCTCCTCTTCCCCTTTCTTTCTCCCACCTTTCCTCCCTCTCCCTTCCTTTCCAGAACTGTTTTCCTTGGCTTGGCCTCAATATAAAATGTGGCTAGATTCTTTTATGGCCATCAGGCAATCATTTATTAAGCACTTACATGAGGCCAGCTCTGCTCTAGCTAATATTAATGAAACATTGAATGTAATACAGTTCTGTCCTTATAATCTAGTGAGGAGACAGAAACGTGAAGAAATAAGATGGACATATGACAATGTCATGTGATAAGGACTCACATCATTCATAGGTAGGGCCAGAAAGGGGAAAGAAAACTAGGACAAACTGCCAGGACTTCTCAGTCTAGAATGCACTCAAAGTCTGTCTCTGTTCTAATCAATACAAACTACGTAAATAAGGTGAGCCCACTTAACTTGCCTGAAAAGGTCCCCCAAAATGTTTTCACGGGGTCCAAAGCCCCTCTTAACAACCATGAATAATGAATGTTATGGAATCCAGAAGATGAAATTAGAAATTTAGAAAACTATGTCAGAGATTATTTGATATTTAATACTAGAAACTGCAGGATGGCAAGTAAGATGTGAGCAGGAAGAGAATTCCAGACAAAGGAAACAATACATGCGAAAGGAAAAAAGTCAAAGGTGCATAATGTGGGTGAGTAGGAGGGATGCATTTGGTGGGTGGGGTGGATGGAGGGCTGTTGGGAAATGAGATCAGAAAGGGAGACTGGAGTCAGCTTTTGTAGGGTCCTAAATATCCTTAAAAAACTAGTAGTTTCATTTGTTGGTAATGGAGGGCAACTTCTAGGTTCATTTTTTTTTTTTTTTTTTGGGAAAGGAGATTCTTGTAGG
>QZML01000505.1:5742575-5756880 GCA_016801275.1 Hystrix brachyura | reverse complement strand
TTGGTGGTGCCGGGGATCGAACTCAGGCCCTTGTGCTTACAAGGCAAGCACTCTAATCACTGAGCTAAATCCCCAGCCCTAGGTTTCCTTTTAATCACCCCTCCTCACTATACAAGAAACAAAAATTTGAAAATTAAGCTGGTGCAAAACTAAAATAATGAGTGATTCCTTATTTCCTATTTCCAGGCATGCTACTCAGAAATAACTACTTCCAAGAGTTTAGTATTTTTCAGAGTTTTCATAAAAAATTTAAAGTAATATAAAACACAATTACATTGTTGATGTCTATATTAAACAATACAGGCATTATTTACATAAAAATATTCATTTCCCTCAACCACCTCCATTCAGGGAAGCAATCTCTGTTAACAATGTGTTGTGTGCATTTTATATTTATTCAAAAATATGTAAGTTTTCAAAAGGCAAAATAGAAAGCTATGTGTATTAGTATGTAGCTTGTGTGTGTGTGTTTAACACTTGCCTAAGTCAGTATATGCAGATCTGTCTAATTCTTCTTTAATAAGGGAATAGTACTATGTTGTATGCTTATATTTTCTCAGTTTCCTATATATTTATGTCCTTCTTCTGGTATTT
Organism: Hystrix brachyura; assembly: GCA_016801275.1. Taxonomy (NCBI): domain Eukaryota; kingdom Metazoa; phylum Chordata; class Mammalia; order Rodentia; family Hystricidae; genus Hystrix; species Hystrix brachyura. Next base: position 5,756,286 of record QZML01000505.1, on the reverse strand, counting down.
CTATAAGATGAATTTTCAGGAGTGGGATTGCCAAATCACAGGGTATGAAAATAACAAACTGGCACTCTCTCTTCTGCAGTTGGATTGTACTTGTTATACACTTCCCTCTGACCCCCACTTCCAGCTAGTGTTACAAGTCACTTAACTCAGTGACACCATCAAAAAGAGACTTAGTGCCCAGGTTGAGAATACTGGAGTAGAGAGAGGAGAGAATTTACTCGTGAATAATAATAATAATAGCTAAAATATATTCAACACTTAAGCCATGTGTCACTTAAACCACTATGCATACAGTCTGTAGAAAGTTCAATGCCATCATAAAGCCAGTTACTCTACCTTGTCCTTACTCATTTACTTGTCTTTTCTTCCTACTACATTGTATCTCTTCAAGAATAGGGTATCTATCCTAATATCATTCATTCCATATCCCTAACTTTTAGCATAATATCCAGTTTGTTATAAATAATAACTTCAGTTGAATGAATAAGACGACACCGGGGTGTTGCTGTTATATCCAATTTAAGATGAAGAAGGTATAAGGCAATGTTAATTAAATAATATAGTAAAAAATGGAAAACAGAATGGTAGAGCTGTTATTTGAATCCAGACTTCTGATACCTAGGCCAGTGTGCTTCCCACTATGTCTAAGCTGCCTCCTTCAGAGGGCTCTGGAGAATAGCTGTCTCCCTAGAGACCATTTTTGTGCTGGAAACCTTCGGAGCTAGAAGTCCTCAGTGACTCTGGGGAGGAGCAAACCTGATGGGAGGAGGGTCCCTGAAAGAGAGTTCTTGGAAATACCACATCCAGAAATAGGTCTTTAATAGGAGAGTTGGGTTCCTAGATGAACACTGCATAGTAATAGTATCCATCTTTTATTCCAGAGTTTCTGCATGACAGCCATTATTCTCTATAATTTATGAGCCTTGTCTCCTTTTAATGCTCACAATCCCATTAGGTGGATACTGTGATTTTTGTGTTATGTATGATAACATGGGTACTGAGAGGCCAAGTGCCTCGCTCAAGGCTGTGTAACAAATACCTGGGAAAACTGAGGCTCTAGCCCAAAATTTGTGTGACCCCAGAACCTACATTCTCAGCATTCTGTTTCCTGTAGGATATAAAAGGAGCTTGAACAAGGAGAGATTTTGAGATGAGGCTATAAAGGGAAATTGCCCTTCCTACATCCCAGGGGACCTTAGCAACCAGGAAATAAAGTAGAGAAAACCCGTATATCTGAGCCCTGCTGGGTTGTGGGGGTCATGGAAAGAAGGAATGTGATTAATTTTTAAAGCTGACTATGGAGAGCTCAGAAGGTTTGGACCATTCTAGTGTTTGAATCTGGGTTTGCAGCACATGATGTCTTTATACTCTTAACCTAGAAATGGCAGAGTTATTCTGGGCACAAAGCAAGAGCTGTGGCTTTAAAAATATGCCAAGTGTATTTATCTCTTCCGCTCCAAGATTACTGAAAATTAGCCCAGCTGTGGCGGGTGGCACCAAACAGTCACAGAATCTTCTTCCAGATCAGCTCATCCCACCCAAAGAAAGTGAAACACCCAACAATAGCACCTTCGGGGCCTCTGGGGAGTAGTATGGTATCAGCCGCCCACTTGCCAAGCCTGACTTCCAGTCACCTGCATACAGCCCCTCCCAAACTACTCTAGGGATGGGATCAGGATGCCAGGCCTGTGACTAGAGCTCAGTTCCCTACCCGCAAGGCTCACAAGAGGTAAGAAGAAAAACGCAGAAAGGAAAAGTTGGATTATTGGGCCAAGGAGTCACGGCAAGAATAATTTTTCAGTTCATTATCAAATTCCTGTTTGATTCAGCAAATCATCTTGTTGTACTTTCAGATTGTAAGCTTTCAGATTTCTTTTTTCTTTTTTCTTTTTTTTTTGGTTGTTTTGAGACAGGGTCTCACTATGTGGTTCAGGCTGGCCTCAAACTCACTATGTAGCTCAGACTGGCCTCAAACTCACATTGATCCTTCTATCCTCCTGCCTCAGCCTCCTGAGTGCTGGGATTACAGGTGTACACCACCACTCCTGGCTTTCAGATTTCTTATGTGTAAAATTTAAATGATTTAGATAGATTAAATACATTAATTAATTATAACAAATTAAAATCAAATTTAAATAAATAAATATGCATAGGAGAAATGCTCAATAAACTGCCTGACTCATGATTAGCAATCAAAAGTCCTTCAACAAATGAATGAATCTTGTGCTGCTCTGATCTAAGAAATAAAATTGAATGAGGTTTCACTTTTGCCGGGCACTGTACTATGTGCTCTGTAAAGGATAATTACATTAATTGAGTAGCAACTCTATGAGGTGGGTGCTGTTATCTCCCCATATAAAAAAACCGAGGCCCAGTGATAGTAAATGATTTGCTGAACATCACATAATCTACGTGATGCAGCAGGGATTAAACCTCTGTATTATGATTACAGATTCTAAAGTTTTACAGAGTACAGGATGTATACTTATACATTCTCTTGTTTCCATGGAATATTCTTTCCACTCTCCATTGAAGGACTGGGAAGCAGCAGGGAAATGCCAGCTCAGGTGGTTTTCGCTTTTTTCCTCTCTGTCTGATCCTAGACAGGATTTGGGTTCCAGACCAAGATTCTTCTGTCTTCTTGGCCTTAATTACAAGGTTAGTGTGCCTGATTCATAAAGGACGGGCGAGGGGGAGGAGCTCGCAAACTGCAGGATGGTGTTGCGGGGAGGGAGCTGGAGATGTTTTACAACCTGATCTTTTCGAGATTTGATGGTGGATGGTTTTTGCCTTTGGTAGGGCTGCGCTGTATAAGTCTATGATCTGCTAAATTGTGAAAGAAAGAAAAGACAAAGAGGTAGAGATGAAATGGTTGCTCAAAGCCAGAAGGCAGAAAGAAAATCAGCTGCTTCAAAGAAAGCAGTGGCTAGCTCGGTAGCGGAGGCGACCAAGAGGAGGAGGCGGAGTGCAAAAAGCCTCTGGATGTTCACTTCCAAACCCAGGACCTGCAGAGCCTTCGTACCCTGACTTCTTCCCTGAGCAGCCGGGCCAGAGAATGAGCAGTCCAGAGGACTGGCTGGCCCGGAAGCGGCTGTAATCATTTAATAGCCTTTGCTGTCTGCACTGACTTAGCGGTAGACAGGCTCCGGAGTGCTGTCTGGCAAGATAGTCCCCGGCTTTAATCAAAATGATGGGTTTTCTGGAAGCTCTTTATTAACCTTAGCACTGAAATCCCAGAGACAGTAACAAAGGGATGAATGGGGAGCGAAGGGGCGGGGCTGAAACCTGGAGGCTGGGTTGTGATTTTCCCGACTTGTCGCTCAGCATCCACACCCCTCCCCCACCTCCACTTCTTTCTACTGATTCTAGCGTAGAGGTCTTTGCCTGCATCTGTGTCTCCTATATGGTAATAAAACAGATAATAGCCATACCAATTCTGTACTTGCATTATGTTTAGGATTTTCACAGGACCTTGATACACAGCTTAGGTCCTAGAATGTATCTGGAGTCTGTGATCTGCTAAGTAGTGGAAGTGAGAGAGAAACGAAGAGACAGGGACTGAGATGGAATTCGAGACTCAGCTGCCATCAGTTAGTAACCATTTGAGCACTGGTCCTCAATCCTCTCATCTATAAAACAGGCACAGATGTCAGCAAAAATGCATTTCATAAGGTTCTTGTGAGGACCCAAAATGAGAAATCCTTGTAAATCAGAAAACCTTCCTGGCTTTAGTAATTGCTCTGAGCAGTTCAAAATGATTTGGGGTGAGATTTATAAGCCTGGCATTTTCTGCACAATCCACAAGACCTTCCCTGGCATTTGATTTCCCAATTATCCCTAGTCCCTGAGGCTCAACTTTATAAACTCAGACAGCCAGGCTTTATTTAACATGAAAGAGGAAAGTTGGGAATTTTGTCAAAAAGACCCCTGGACAGTGCTAAAGTGGAGTATGGATTATGTGAAGTGGCCAGCTAATTCTAGAGGGCAGTTTTTTTGTTTGTTTGTTTTGTTTTTAAGTAAAAGATGAATGTGAATATGGGCTTTTTTCTGGTACTGGAAAAAAAGGAATGTTGTTCTGATTTGTAAATGTATTCCCTATACTTTATAAAGAAATTTGCCAGTAATACCAAAGGAAACAAACAAAAGCTCAGTTTCTATAATTATGATTGTGGTCTACTAAAACTTTTACATTCTGGCTGAGCATCATGGTATATGCCTATAATCTGAGCTACTCAGGAGACTAGAGTATGAGAATTGCAAGCTGAAGCCAGCCTGGCAACATAGTGAGACCCCATCTCAAAATAAAATATAAAGGGCCAAGGAGGGGGGTGGTGATAGTGCACTCCTGAATTCAGTCACCAGTACAGCCCACAGAAATTTTTTCCAAAATTCTGTTAAGTTGTAATCTGAATGTTTAGGAAGGGCACTGCCTAACTTCAGAGGCCCAGCAGCTTGATATCTGCCTTAAACTCTCTTCTAGGCTGTAATAGGAAATAGGGCCATTTGGGTTTTGACTACACCCCAGTTCTGTCTGTGTGAGGCTGAACTAGGTCCTTGAGAACAGTGGGGACACGTGAGAGGTCCCAGGAGGGAAATAAGAAGGCAGCACTGAAAGCAGAAACATTTCCTAGATTGATCATTTCCTGAGTCTGGCCTCCCACTGGGGTTTGGAGCACAAGCAGTGTAGTGCCCCTTCTCCTTCTCTTCTAAAGGTACAATGTCTTTGAATCTCCTCCACCCCAGCCCCCCAGCATGGTATTTTATAGACAAAGCCAGCCAAGAATCTTCAGTATTCTTAGCCAAAAGGAATTTAGATTAGGAGGTCAGCAAATGTTGTTCCTCAGATTCTTAAACTACTCTTTCACCTGAGTGAGTCACAACTGAGATGCTAATGAGTCCTCAGAGATGTTTTGCTTATATAACAATCAGAACGGGTTGGACACAATGTCTGTGAGGAAGTGGAGAAATCACATTTTGTTCTGCTCTGTGGAAGCTGAACATGTGGAGGATGCACCTGAATAGATCTCTGTTGGTTTCTTAGAGTTTAGGGTGAGTCAGAGCGAATCAAGGCAAAGGCAGGGGAAGCTCTATGATGTGTTAAAAACAACTGATTAACTCTTGGAATTCTTGCTTCGAGGGGCTCTCTCGGCCAGTGGACATGGCCATTAATGTCCTTTAATTCCACAAAATGAAGGTAGTTTTGAGCCCTGCATCTCTGATGATAGCCCTGCAGCCTTGTGGGGCATCGTCACTATGTCTGGAAAAGGTTTCCTTCTTGGTCTCTTGTAAGAACAATAAAAGAACTGTGGAATGGTACTGAAACCCAGTTCTAGGCACCAAATCAGAGGCTTTTAAACATTTTTAAAACATTTATTTTTGTCTCAGTCTTTCAGAGATAGAGCCTGTATTTGAAAGGCTAACGTAGATTCTGCATGAGCTCAGTTGCAGATTTGATTATTTTAGATGGATAAATTAGTCTTAGCCTCAGAGAAAAAGTGTCAATTGACTTATTCCCAAAGTGCTATAGTGTGAGCTCTGCCAGGAGAAGCATGGCACGAGGAAAGAGGTTTGGGGGAATAAGAATCTCTTATTCCCTCTCCTTGCGGCTTGCTGTAAATTTGCAATATCCTTATCTGGTCCTCTTAGCCCCAAGAGCTGTGCTGTATATAGTTAGCCATATGTGTTACCATTTATGGAGCGCTTACATTATGCTAAGGATTAGGTTTAGCACTTTGCATGCATTATCTCATTGTCTTTAGGGGCTCCAAAATTATACTGGGGTTTTAGGATGAAAGTCGCAACTCTGGAGGTTCCAACAGACTAGGCCCTGTCACTGGTCCCAAAATGCCAATCAAGCAGACTAACAGTGATGAAAGGCAGGAAAAGGGTTTTACTTGGAGTGACCACATTAGGAATGACAGATTAAAAAGCTTCAAAATCTGTTTTTGAAGAGGTTTCATAGAAAAGGGGAACAAAGGCAAGGGTTTTGGGTTTGCATAGCTGGGCATAGAGTTCACATTGCTGGGGGTGGGGTTTGCATAGCTGGCAGAGTACTTAATCCTGGTCAGGCTGTAGTCTTAGTCCTCTCAGGACTAGTTCTGCAAGGTTGCTTCAGAGATATCTTTATGTTTTGGAGCAATCTGGTTCCTATGAAGTGATTGCTTCTGCTTAGTGTGTATGGGGGGTGTGACTTCATCATGTTTTGTCTATAGAGGCTCTGCTGAAATCCCAGGTGACTGAAATTTAGGACAATGACTGGAGACTTCTAGGCGCTGCTCCAGGGGGTCTGCAATGTCCCTGCAAATCCTGAAAATGCCTCATTTACTCTTGGTGTCCTCAGACTTGAAGAAGGTTGAGATAAGTGGGTACATTTAGAGCTAATAAACCTTGTATTACAAGTTTTTAAATACATTCTTTAGATGATTAACATGCCTCCCTGCACAGCTGAACAGATATCTGACCCAAAACTTTGAGGCAATAAAGGAGACAGATATAAAATGAGGGCAGAGATGCCAAGCTTTATTCTGATTTCTCTTATTCATTGGGCATCTACAGACCCAGCCTCTAAATCCCTGTGGTGAGATTGTAAAATGCATGTACTGCAAACATGTACTGATAAAAAAGTGAAAAAGAAAATTGTGTTACTTAGTTTTCCCATCACTGGACAAAATATCTAACCTCCACAACTTAAAGGAGGAGATGTTTAATCTGCTAGCAGTCTCAGAGGTTTCGGTCCACGATAAGGTGATTCCAAGGTAGGAATATCATGGCAGAAAGACATGGTGGAACAAAACTGCTTAGTTGGTGGTAGTCTGGAAAGAGCAGGGGAACAGTGCCTGAGAGGAAGAGCCTGGGACCAGATATAGTACCTAAGGTCACACCTCCATGACCTACCCCGACACACCCGGAAGTGTGTTCCACCAATCCTCTAGGCCGGTGGTGGTGAACCTATGGCTCATGACTCATGTGTTATTTATTTTTCATTTAAGACAAAATATATTAATGTATGAGTTGTTTTTCCTAAACTAAAACCTCAGTATCAGGTTTAATTGCAGTGTTGGCACTTGGCAATAAATAAGTGAGTTTTGGGGTGCAGTTTGGGCACCTGTCTCTACAAGGTTCACCATCACTGCTCTAGGCAGGTCCCAAGCCAATCAAGCTGAAACAATGAAGCTTAACTCTCACAAAGTACATCAAGGGAAAGTTTCTTGGTATGCCTAAGAGTAGTACTGCTTCCACTTCTCATAGCAGTACTTTCACTGATCTATCCAACAAATATTTGTATACCTGTATGGGCCAGGAATTGTGTTAGACACTGATTATACATTGGTGAGTGAACAGATGTACTTTCTGCCTTTGCAGACCTTGTAGTGATAGGTACTACTAAAGGAAAGGGATGCTGCTTGGCCAGGATGGTAATAAAATGGTTCTCCAAGAAAGTTACATTTAAGCACAGACTTGGAGGATGAGGAGTCATGCTAAGAATGGAGGGGAGATCATTCAAGACAAAAGAAAATCATATAGGTAAAGTACTTGAGGCAAAACAACTCCAAGGGGTGTTTGAGGAACTGAAAGAGGTCTGTGTGGCTGGAATGTAGTGGTAAGAGGAAGATTTGTAGATTGGAGAATAAAACACATTAGATTATTGAAGGGGGACTTACATTCATATTAAGGAGCTTGAGTTTTCTTAAGGCAGTAGAAAGTCTTTGAATAATTTTAAACAGGAGAGTGATCTAATCTGATTTCTATTTTTAAGGAATTTTACTGTATGTATGCTACACTTCCATTTTTGAAAAAGGAGAAAAACTTTTTAAAGGAATAAAGATGCCTCTGGCTACTGTGTGGAAGATTAGAAGCAAAAGCAGAAACAGATTGAACAAGGTGGGAGGTATTGCTGTATTTTTCTTATAAGAGATAATGATATCCTGAAAAAGAGTAAAATTGGAGAGAAGGGAACAGAGTCAAGATATATTTAGGAGGCAAAATGATAATGTATTATAAATGGAGAATGAAGAATAAAGAAAAATGAAGACTAACTCTGAATTCCCAGACTTGAACAATAGGGTAAGTGGAGTATCATTTATTGATTCTGGGAAGAGTTAGGGAGGGTTAGATGAGAGGAACCAAGAGTTTGATTTCAGATTCTTTCCATTTGAGATTTCCATGAAACTTCCAAATGCAGACACCAGATAAGCAGTTGGATACATAAAATTGGAGCAAAGAGAGATGCAGGCTTTAAATACAAATCTATGTCCCAGCTGAGGGGTGGTATACATATGTAATCCCAGCATTCTGGGAGGTTGAAACAGTAGGATTGCAAGTCTAAACCCAGTTTGGGCAATTTAGTGACTTAGTGAAACTCTGGAAAAAAAAGTGTTTTTAAAAGGTTGAGGATATAGTTCACTGGACAGGCCCTGGGTACAATCCCCAGTGAAATCGATCAATCAATCAACCAGTCAGTAAAGCAAATCTGTGTTCCACCAACATATTTAGATGGTCTCTATACCCACAAAATTACCTGAGATCACAAAAAGAGAGAGAGGAAAGAAAGTAGAGAAGAGAGTCTAAGGGCCAAACTCAATCAAGCTGTAACTTTTTGGTGAGGAGGTTTCTGTAAGGATGAAGAATAGTCAGAGAGAAAGTTTGGGAGAATGATTTGACTTGGGGGTGGGTAGGGGGGTGGGGACCAGAAGATGCCTTCCCAGACTGTGGAGGATTATTGAGCTGAAGGCAATTAAGACAAAGCAAATACAGGAACTCTGTCTGCCCCCACTTTTCTGTTTGCCTGAAAACAGAGCACAGATTACAAAGATACAGTGAAAGATACTCCCATATCAGATGCACACAAACACATCTTCTACCATGGAGAAAAAATGTTGACAGCTTTGAACTCCACCTGGAATAGAGACAGAGGAATCTACATTAACAACCTTTACCAACTAGTCTTTATCTGCCATTTATTTGCCTTGTCGCAAGATGCTGCCCTCAGGGGTTCGATGTTTTTTTCCTTTGTCTTGTCTGTCACTTCTCTAAAAATTTATTCTTTTTTTTTTTGGTGCTGGGGATCGAACTCAGGGCCTTGTGCTTGCAAGGCAAGCACTCTAACCACTGAGCTAAATTCCCAGCCCCCCAAAATTTATTCTTTTTTATTGCAGATGCTGTAAGCTGGAATTCAAAGCTACCTCTTTGAGAACTCATTTCCTGGGTGTCTCTTATGTATATGAAATATACACATTACTAATTTCTGTTTATGTTCCTGTTAATCTGTCTTTTGTAACAGAGAAACATCCCAATTAAGAACCTAAGGGTATTAATCTTCTCCTACACAACAGAGGACTCATAAGAATAAGAAATAAATGTCAAATGCTTCCGAGAGTTTCAATAAGCTGTGTTCTAATATGTAGCCATTGGGTTTGGAAATGATGTAGTGAACTTGATGTGAGCAATGTTCAAGACACCCAGACACCAAATTAGAGGAGATTGAGAAGTGATAGGAAATAAATTTGAAATAGCAGATGTAGACAGTTCCAAACTGAAACTGAACATAAATGGCTTATTTGACAGACATTTTCACATGTCCACCAAAGTAGCAGTGTTAGATACATAAACACCACTCTGATGTCAGAGGGCTGCTGTGTCGTGGCCACTGGGATCGTTTTGCCCAGATACACCATTACTCTTCCTCTTCACCTCTGACTTCTCTGCTAGAAGTCATTGGTGTATCTTCCAACTAGACTTCTGAGGAAGTCTTGCATTGAAAATCTCTGTGGATACATAGTCTTTCCCCAAAGTTCATTGCAAATTTCACAACTCCTTTGGAATTCTCCTTAAGAGAATTTTTTCTTCTGGAGCCCCACAGTATGTGTATATTTTTTATTGCATGTATTAAATTGCCTTATGCTCACTTGAGTGTCCCAACTAGACTGTGCCAGGGAGCAGATCTGGTTTGAAAGTGAGACTGGCTTCAAATGCTTTAGTCAAACAAATAGGCCCACTTTACAACAGGATCCCATCCTTTTATGCTGTATAGAATTCCTCTATTCCTCACTTCTTCCCATTTTTTTCCATTCAACTTCTTTCCATTCCATCCCACTTTCCATTCCATTCCAATTCTTTCCATTACATCCCCACCCAAGATTATTACAATAGAATTAAGATTGAATAAATCATTCAGCCACTTTATCTCTGTTTTGGACACAATAGGAGTTAAAATACATTCGTAGTCAGTTTTCTCAGGTCTGTACACTAAAAGTAGCATTTTCTGTTTTAACCCAGTGTATTTCCTGTCCTATTTCCAGAAAGGATATTCACAGCTGCATTATTTAGGAAATTCTTCATGAAGACTCATAAGTAAGTTACTAGAGTGTAACTAGAAACTAGATTTCTGGATATGCTGGTGAGAAAATCTATTCTGCTTATTTCCAAACATTGACCTTTTCCTCAGGTTTAAAGAAATGACTCGTGCTTTCTTGGGGAACTGACTTTCTGGGGAGCTTTTGCTGCACTCCAGCAGTAGTGTGGGCATTGCTGGCTCTGCGACTGATTTGTGACGTTGTGTCTTTCAGAACCAGAGGCGGGAGAGGTGTCCCCTCCGGTCGGCGCTGGGGTCAACAGCAACAGCTGGACCTTTAAGTACGGACCAGGCAACCCCAAACAGTCCGGTCCCGGTGAGTTGCCCGACAAATTCATTATCCCAGGATCTCCTGCAATCATCTCCATCCGGCAGGAGCCTACTAACAGCCAAATTGACAAAAGTGACTTCATAACCTTCGGCAAGAAGGAGGAGACCAAGAAAAAGAAGAAAAAGAAGAAGGGTCACAAGACCCAGGAGAAAAAGGAGAAAGGGAACAGCACGACTGACAACAGTGACCAGTGAGGCCATCGGATGGAAGCAAGCCGCTTGGCCAGTTTTTGTAATGATGGCAAAGCTCTCCCATGTAGCAATTCCCTGCTCCTTTCTCCGATTGACACGAGTCCTCTTAGACACCTCAGAAATCTGCAGAAAGTTCCCTGTGTCTGTCTAGATCGCATTTAACAGGTTTTGTCTTAAAATCTTTCCTAAGTCTGGTGTTAACTTTTTCTCTCCACTCTGGCTTGTTTGCAGAACCTAAAAAGCAGACCCAAGTTTCCTTTCTCCTCCGTCGCAAAGGAGAGGCTTCCCAGCCCCGCCAGTGAGAGGTTGGACTCTCTGCCCTGAGCTCCGGGGATCCTGTCTTGATGACACTTGCAGGGCAGGCTGAAAGGTTTTGAGATTGGGCAGCTTGGGTGTTGGTGGCCGCTGGGTATGTGTAGCCACCGCGGTTATTCAGATGTCAGATACTGGCTGGTATGGGCCACATTAGACTAATTGGCACAAGAAAGGCGGGGAAACAGGCAAATAAACAGAAAGAGTTATCAGCGGGGAGGGGAAACGTGAAACTAAAAGGGACCAGACTTTCTAAATCTTACAATTCAAGAAGTGGTGGCCACCCTCTAGCAAACAAACCTACCCCTACTGACAAGGCTTCAGGAGTCCCTAGTGCTCGCTTCAGTAACACATATACTAAAATAGGAGTCCCTAGAATCTGTTGGCTGTGGTGGCCTTTTACTTACAACCTGCATTGTAAGTACGAGCCAACAGTTCAGTGTTTAAGAGAGGGCCGGCCAGGGCAACAGAAGCAGATCTGATGTGTTTCCTGTTTATGTCCTTGTGCTCACTTTATTGAAAATTCTTTTGCACACAATGTTTATGAAAAGGCTAGTTCCTTTTCCAACAATACATATGCAAAAGCAAAAGAAAGAAGAAAGCCCTAATACCCCACTTTGTGCTGTTTGTTGTTTGATAGATTTATTTAAAAAGAAAGTCTATAGCTATAAATCTTTAAAGAGAAATATGATGAATTTCCCTAAACTCCCCTCAAAAGAGAATCCAGTCTACAGCCATTTAAATGATCATTGCTGCTACAGAAGTGCTTTAAGAGAATTGCCTGAAACATCTGTATTATACCAGCCACCTGCCAATCACAGCTTTACTCTTTCAGGTCACTCTGGGGCTGTCTCTTGCATGTATTAATTACTAAATAAAAGGATCTTTCTCTCTCTTTTCTAAGAAAAATGATGTGCACTTTGAATACACAACTTCTCTAACCAACTCTATCAAAACCCAGAAATTGAAGTAAAATATTGTTTTCTCATACATATAGTGAGCAGACTTTTCAGTCCTCTAATTCTGTGACTTGTCTTGGTGTGCTAGCCTACACCTTCTCTGGTTTAGTTTTCCTTTTCTATAACTCTGAATTGCTAATATTACTAACACCTATGATGTTACCTGAAATCAATCTCCCATATGTATGCTGTATGCTATTATAAGACTCCTGAAATATACTTACTCTGTGCTTGTGTATGTGAATGTTAATGCAATTATTACCTAGAGTGAATTTTAAGCTTTATTGTTGAATGTAATTCCATTATATTTCCTTTTGTACACCTGTGAAGAAGTGGAATAGTGTTTTTTTTTTACCCATTGTTAATCAGCTTTTGTGTATGAAAGACACAGTAAAATTTCTTTCTTAAATCAAGATACTGGTGATTCAAGGAATTTTATTTATGGTCAGCCAAGAGCTGTCTCTTGCCAAGACTCCTGCTGGCAAGGGAATGGATAAAGCTGTTTTTTTCTAGTAACAATCCTGGAAGGAATAATGAAGATATTCCCTGAGGGTGTACAAGCACAAATTTTACCAATCTGACCTCTTTGAAGTGGCAGAATGCTTTGAAATTGGAATGCTGTCTGGAATATCAGCTCATAGAAAATAATAAAATTTACTGTCATCTTAAATAAGACATTTTAATTTTGTTATGTATAACTTAGAAGTTTGATTGATTATATTATCTATTTAAAAGTTAATATAAAAGGGGTAGGAGTCTGTTATTTTGAAAAAGACATTAAATCTCAAAAAAACTGTGTTGTCTATTTTTAGCTTCATTCTCCCATATTTTGAAGGGTGTGTAACTTCAGCTCTGCAGGATTGCATGGGGTAAAACTTGTTGCCAACACATGTGAACCATTGCTACATTGTAGGTTGTGATCATTTTGCCCCACTGAAGCCCATGTAACTGACCTTACGTGCCTTTTGAACTAGGAGAATCGGGCTAATTTATTAATAATGATAATTATAATGTATCTGTACAGCACTTTTTAAATTTGGGAAGTGCTTTCCAATCCATGTTAGTTACTAGTTACTACAGCTGTAAGGATAAAACACGTCATGTGGATTCATTTTTAATTGGTGCTACTGGTATTTCCTCTGTTATTGCTAATAAATGGAAAATGGTGGTATGAAAGCAATGGTGGTCATTTATAAGAGTAGGAGAAAGCAAAACACTGAGTTTTTGTTAGCTATTATTACCAAAGAAAATAGCAGCAGTATGAACCTTATGGTATTGCTCTCTGGTTTCACCCTGGTTTTTATGTTCATCACTAAGGCAAAACACCCAAAGGAATCAATAATTAAAATCCACAGTATTACAAGAATAGGTAGCCAGGAAGTTCTGTTCACTTCCTGGTACACTATTGTGTCTTATCTGCAAAGAATTTAGAGCAGATAAGACAAACTAAGAATGGAAACAAACCAGTTTTTATTACTAAAGGTGATAACAATCATTTTGTTCATTATTTGTTTAGCTCTTGCACTGCTCTTCATTTGTTTCTTTTCTTTTTTTTTTTTTTTTTTTG
>QZML01000505.1:5713408-5738845 GCA_016801275.1 Hystrix brachyura | reverse complement strand
ATGGCAGACCGGCAGCAAAGTAAAGTGAGGAATCTAAGGAATGTATGTAAATAAGCAATGTAAACAAGCAGCTAATTAGTTTCTTCTTGTATCTTTTATCTAGGCTACCTGTCTTTAGGGCGGATAGCACTCTCACCCTTAAATTTAGTTTCACATCCTTGATCTCAGCAGAACCATGCCAAACCAATCAGTGGATTAATTTAGTAACCGCACACTCTAGATCTAGCTATCTCTTACCACATGAGGCTTTGGGGGGACATCTAGACACAAACCATAACATTCCACCCCTGGACTCCCAAAGACTCATGCATAGCCCATTATGCAAAAGGCATTTAGTTTATCTCTAAGAGTTGTCAAAGTCTTAACAGTTTCAGCATTGCTGAAAAGTCTAAATCTAAAATCTCCTCTGAGATTTAAGGCAAATTCTTAGCTGTAAGCTCCTGTATAAATGAAAAGGTTAAACAGTTCTAATATATAATGGCACAAGATAAGCATTACCATTCCAAAAGGTACAAATAGGGGGATATAAAGGAATGGGACCAAAGCAATTCTGAAATCTAGCAGGGCAAACATCAAGTCCTGTAGTTCTAGGTGTAGCATCAGAGGCAATCTGTGGTGAAGTCTGAATTCCAAGGGGCTTGGGTGGCTCTGCCCCTACGGCACTTTTGGTGGTGGCAGCTCCCATGGCTTCTCTCTTGGGCTGGTTCTTCTCCCTTGATGCAGTTTTCTTCAGGTGATCTACGTTCTTGGCTTTTCTAAACTTCTGGGGTCTTTAGTGTATCTTTGGCTTTACCTTTATAGCTTTATACACTGCCCTCTCAGGGGCACACTGTCTGGCCTCCCAGGCCTTCTTCTGAAATCTGGGTGGAAGCCTTCTTGACCCCACAACTCTTGTATTCTGTATGAACCTGAAGGTAGGGCCACAAGGATGATGCCAGGGTCTGCCGCCAGCTGGAGTAGATACCAGGCTTTTTTCTTGTTTGTCTGTGGTGGTCATGTGTCTGGATTGCTGAGTGTTTTGAACCAAATCTTGAGGACAAACTTCTCTAGGCTGCCGTTATTTTGGAACATGGCATTCTGGGGCATTCTTTTCAAAGTAAAGTTTTTCACCTTTTTAATTCTGAGGCTGTAAAGGCTGGAGTTTTGTTGTTTCTTGTGATGTCTTTGGGCTATCTTTTCTTTCATCTTTTGAAATATCTAGTTTTTTCTTGTTGGTTTCTTTAGTAATGAGTCTTTCTTTTATTTTATCTTTGTAGGCCACAACTTTATTGGCGTTTCTTTTATGGGCAAACTCATAACATTTTGAATCATTCTGTTGGGCTGTTTGTTCTTGGTTTTTAACATAAATTTGGCTGAAAGCCCCCAACAATAGCCATGTCACTGCCTCAACATTAGACTGTCTTGAAATATCTTTTGTAAGATTAATTAGTCTGTCATCTTTAATCTCAGTCTCAGGCAAAGTCTCTGGATACAAGCAAAATATAGACAAACTTTCTGTCAAACTATAACATATATGATCTGGAGTCTAACAGCCAACGCAGTCTTTCTTTTCAGTAGAAACCTCTTGAGCCTGGTCTGTATCGGCAAATTTTTTTATTTCTAAAGTTTTCTTAACTCGTTTCTTTTTTGTAAGTCAACTCTAAAGGCTGTTAAACCACATGGTCAAGTATAGTCCCAGCAACGACCCCACTCTCGGTACCAAATTCTGTTTTAGTTAGTCCGCTGGGTCTGAGGCAGGGCGACATGGCAGAGGCAGAGCGGACTGGCATGGCAGACCGACAGTAAAATAAAGTGAAGAATCTAAAGAATATATATAAATAAGCAATGTAAACAAGTAGCTAATTAGTTTCTTCTTATATCTTCTATTTTCTATCTAGGCTACCTGTCTTTAGGGTGGGTGGCACTCTCACCCTTAAATTTAGTTTCACATCCTTGATCTTAGCAGAACCATGCCAAACCGATCAGTAGATTAATTTAATAACCGCACACTCTAGATCTAGCTATCTCTTACCACATGAGGCTTTGGGGGGACATCTAGACACAAACCATAACACAGTAGTACTTGTTTTCAGTGATAAGCTGAGTACACGAGTTTTACAGACACTAGCCTACATATAAACTAACAAGGAAGTTTGGAAGTTCATTATACACTTTATGTGACTTCTATAACAGCCCAATTCCTCTGTCTAAACACAGACTCATTTTTAGTACTCAGCAGTGAATTAGGCTTCTATATATAGATTGAAAACAGACAGACATTCACAAAAAAAAAGGCAAGAAAAATTTTTGAAAAATTTGTCTTCATTTACTTACACAGAATAATTTCCTGGGTGCTCCATTTCACAGACTTACCCACTCAGTCACAGATTTAGACGCCTGTGTGAAGGGAGCCTCAAAGACAATTCAAATACTTCCCTAGATCCATATATTTTAATACCCTCTGTTTGAAAACGGGGTAGAATGTATTCTAATTGTCTTCTAGGTTGTTACGTATTAGCTGAGCAGTAAACATATGAGCTTAATACCTGTGGAACGGATTTCCTTTCAAGAAAAATAAATTGCTTATGAAATAATTACTCCGAAAGACATGCATTGAAGCAGCCATTCATGTGTTTTAAAAAGTCTAAATTGCAAAATTGTCCAGCTTATAAACTTTAGAAGATCTTTCTCCCTAAATTGTTTGTGCTATTTAGCTCCCCAATCAGTCTTTCAAAAAAGAATGGCATTCTGAGGCCTTAGTTTTAGTCCATTCTCTACAGCTAACAGCATTCATTTTCCAGAAAAAGCACATATTCTCAGCTGCAGCAACTTTCCAGACTACCTTCCTCTTTGTGCTCAGCAAGTCTAGGTCCAATTTTCCAGGGATCTTGAAGACTGCAACCTTCATCCTTTCTTTCACAACTTTCCCTGTGGTACAACAGCCTGAAAGCCCAAATCAGATATCTGGTAAGGCAATTCTAGAGCATTGGTAGGTGGTGCATGCATATGCTTGGGAGTAGTAACTGACATAGAATGGTAGTGCTGGATCTCCCTTGGTGATGAGTATAGGGTGGGGAGATCTTGTACAGTGTGAGCTGAAATCAGGTAAAATTAGAATCATTCAGGTACATTCTTTGCATAAATTTGGCATGTCAGGGCCAAGGGACTATGGGGATAGGATCGTTTCTACTGGCAGGGATGAACAGTGCAGAATAGATTCTTTGGCTGCAAGTTAAAGAAATCAAATCCATTTAGCTTAAACTAAAAAAAAGATAATTTATTATACTGACACAAGTTTGTTTCACTGAAACCAAAAATGGGAATAAGGCTGGGCTTCTGGAAGGGAACAAGACGAATAATTCAAAAGCCAGAATTCTTTTAAAAGTTTATCTTCTATAATTATCTCTCTTATTTGTTTCATTCTTTTCTATCTCTACAGACCAGCTTTCCTCTTTTCTACAGCTTCTAAATTTATATTCATTTGGTTCTAGTGATCTGTGAAAACCTACCTTCTCTTTCTAATTCTTAATTCTAAATTCTTCCGCGAGAGAAGACTGATTGGATCACCTTGAGTCAGGTGGCCACCTATATTCCCATTAGCCACTGGGCTAGGGGACTATGGGTAGGAGGGAGAATTGCACAAAGAGAGAAGATACGAAATGTAATGATGACTTCAACAATTTGTTGATAGCTGCTGTTCCCCAAGTGTACTAAACATCAGTGTATAGGATTTGGGGAAGTTAGGGCCTAAAAATCTTATTTAACAATAAGAAAATTGAGTCCTAGAAAAGTGGAATAACTCCTTCCATGTCACATAGCTAGAAAATGACAAAACAAATTCATTCTTTTATTACTGTGTAATGTAAGGCTAGAGGCTGCTAGAAGTGAACGACAATACCAATTTCAATATATCTTTGAGAGCCATAACTAGTATAATTTAGTGAGGCCATACTAATTTTATAAGGAGAGTTACACACCCACACATTCTCTTTTTATTCAGAATAAAATATCAATATTGATTTCTCTTTAATGATTCTAAAAGTAAAATAGTATTTTTAAAAAACATACAGAAGTATAGAATTTAGAAAATAGCAAGAAAAGTATCTACATAGAGGCACCATTAAGAGTTTGGAATCAATTCTTCCGTTCCTTTTCTGATGCATACGTAACAGGGGGTTGGAAGTCCCCAATAAATAGCAGCCTTTTCCCTTGCCCAGGGAATTAATAGATAAATAAGATAAAAGATTTGCATAAAAAGGCAAAAATATTAATTTTATTAATGATAAAGATGAGATAGAGGATATAGATTAGTTTGATTGCCTAATGTGATTATTAAATGAACCCCAGAATTAGCCAGATCTTTCATCACAATATCAGGCAAAATGAACAGCATAGAGTAGAAGAAAAGAATTATTATTCCCAGCAGGCAGCTCACTTCCAAGGAGGAAAAGAGGCAGAGATGAGACAAATATTAATTGTTTATTCTCCCACAAATTGCTAGTCAAATAAGTCACTCTAATCTCCTGAGGCAGTGAATAAAGGGATATAGAAAAGCTAGAGATGTGACTGAGTTCCCTTTGCATAGAAGGAAGTAGTAAAAGGAAGAAGATGCATTTTCAATAAATACACATAATCTTTTCAAACATAGTATTGATCTTACTCTGAATTTTCTTCCCCCCACAGATACTATAAATCTTTTAGTTATTTGCATAGTATTTCATGATATGGTTATAATTTATTTAATCAGTCCCCTGTTAGAAGACATTAAAGATATGTTTAAAGTTTTACTTTTTAGATCTTTTTAAAGTATGACAGAGGCACACGTCTGTCATCCCAGCACCCAGGAATTTCAGATAGGACAGTTACAAAGTTTAGAGCAGCATGGGCTGTGTAGCAAGCTTAAGGCCAGCCTAGACTATAGCAAGACCTTATCTCAAAAAGCAAAAGTAGAGGGGGTTTGGGATTTAGCTCAATTGGTAGAGCACTTGCCTAGTAAGTACAGGGCCCTGAGCTCGATCCCCAGCAGCACCCCCCCAAAAAAACCCCAAAAGTAAAACAAAACAAAATTTTTCTACCATAAACAGTGCTACAATGAACACTTTTACCACATTTGGCATATTAATTCAATTATTCCCCCAGGATAAGTTGCAAAAAGTGGAATAAAATGGAATAATTAAAAGAATATACACAGTAAACTTTTCATATGCATTTTTAAATTGGCCCTGGAAATGTAGTGTTCTCCTCTCCACCAGTTCATGAGAATTTTTATACCTTGCAGAGTATTCTTTTTTTTTTTTTTTGGTGCTGGAGATCAAACTCAGGACCTCGTGCTTGTGAGGCAAGCACTCGAACCACTGAGCTAAATCCCCAGCCCTCCTTGCAGAGTATTACATGCTGTTTTTCTCATTTTTGAAAATATGATAAACAAAGGATTGTCATTTAATTTGCATTTAATTTCTTTAATCTTCATGAAGGTGCACATTTTTTCCCCATCTCTTGCATCAGAAAAGTGTAATTTTATGGGTCTAAGCTATGTTATCAACTATTTACCAGAATGCAAGATGCTTTTTAAGTAGGTGTGCAGCAAATTTGGCTTTGAAACAATGTGAAAAATTGATGGTGTTGTTTGGCCCAGTGGATATATTAGATAAAATACAATTTGATCTCAGAATCAATGTTCAGTCTATATATCTGTGCAGTGGATAATTACCGTAATAAATGCAGACTTGGCATTTCAGCAGAAGGAACACAGTGCATTAGGCCTGTGTCCCAGGGGGCTCTCCGGATCTGGGATTTAGAAACCATCATGCACAGAAGGATGATTGCTCTAGAGATCCACCCTTTAGTCTTCATAAGGCCCAAACCAGAAGATACAAAATTTTGCTTTCCATTGTCCTGAAAAGAAAAACCTGAAACCCGCATGCTTTTGTTACTGGTTCTTTGTGTACATGAATGGAAGTATGGATAATTCCCCAAGCAGCAGATCTGGCGCATGCTCTTTGTAGGTATTAGATTTATTGAAGAAGTGCTAACAGTACCAACACAGGAAACTTTGACACTAATGTCTAACTATACAGTAGGAAAAAGAATTTAAAAGAATGAATATCTATAAAGACCTTAGAACTTGATGGGCACAGAGGAAACACAACAACTATGAGCTATTTAAAAAATCTTGATAATATGGTATCTGAGCTCATTTTGTGTAACTCAGAATTAATCTCTGTTTCTTTCTCTTTCCTTTTCTTCCGAACTCTCCAATTTTTCATATTAAACCCTCTTTTCATCTTGTCATATACAGAGAAAGTCAGGTTATGGTTGAAATTTCCAATAACCACTGAGAAAAACAACAAAAACTCAACAAGCTGCCAAAAAGTCAATTTACATTAAAGTGAGTCTACCTAATATTTAATTAAATTTTAACTTTTCTAATTCAATGCATTTCCTATGGGACATGTAAGTTCACTTTTTCTGAGCATATTTGCACACCTTGAATGTAAATTAAACCTGGGAACAGTGGTACACACCTGTAATCCCAACTATTCTGGAGGCTGAGGCAGGAGGATGACAAGTTTGATGCCAGCCTGGGTAACCCTGTCTCTAGATGAAATTTAAAAAAAAAAAAAAGGAGAGAAAAACACAAAAGGGTGGCAATATAGCTCAGTGGTTCAGCACTTGCTCAAGGCCTCAGGTTCAATCGGCAGTATTACAGAAATTTAAAAAAAGAAAGTAAGTTAAATTGACATTTTTGTGTCTTAAATTTTGAGGATTTATAAAAGATACTCTTAAATTTATTTTTTATTTTAAGAAAATACACACATTTTAGGGTACTAATTAGAAAGTGAAAGTCTCTAGAAAAAAAGCTGGTCGCTTGCAGAGACAGCTATTCCCTTCTTATTGGGAACCCCCAAATCATTTAATTTATATTTCTTTTCCCTTTCTTTCCTTCTCTCTTTGCCTTCCTATAAAGAGCAAGTGAGAAAACAGGGGGCTACCGGGAGGGATTTAGTAATGAAGGTAGATCGAAGGCACCCAAAATTATACTAAAGAAACCATAAATACCATTTGGCTGTTGAAGGGATAATATAAATTAAACCATAGAAGAATCAGAGTAAAGCGAAAGTGTTTATCTATTAAACGCTTATTGGGAGAACTTTCTAAGCTTATAGGCAGTAAATTTAAGAACAGAGAATATAATAGATATGATTCCATGAATTTATTTGGTATTCTCAAAGTAAAACCGATGGAAATGAACTGCCAAAGTTTAACGGAACATATGATGAGGAATAATTTTTATCATAGAAAGAAATCATAAAAATCAGTGAGAAAAATGCTCAGGCTCCAAAACATATGATTTACCAGGTAATTTTAAAATGTAGGAAATGTTAGACTGTTCAACCTTAGTAATAAACAAAGGTAAAAAATTGAAATAATTGCACACCAGTGTTCTTATTAAATTACTAGTAGTGCTGGGGGTGTAGCTCAGTGGGAGAGCATTTGTCTAGCTAGAATGCATAAGGTTCTGGATTTGATTCCAAATACTGCAAAAAATTTATTAAATATTTTTTGGAACCCTTATTTCTGATTGTTACACAGACAGGAGTTTATACTTTTTTCCTTTTTCTGTTTTGGGGGAGTTTTAATGACTTGATGTTTCTAACCTCTCTACACTTGATTCCTTATTTCATAGAGAAAAATACTTTGCTGACAGGATGGTCTGAAAGGGTAAACTGGGTTTCCATATACCCTCCCTGCTGCCTTTCTTTCTCTTGGACCAAACTCACCTGGAACCTTATTCTACCCAACTCCTGCTGGGATGAAGGGGATGCCTAGCTTGGGTTCAGCTCTGGACATCAGTGTAAGAAACATATTTGCCTAAAGATATAAGCATATTCTGTAATATCAGATCTGTCAGTGATAAAAATGACATTTCAGTCTCCATTCACTTTCTTTGTTTTACAAGTCCATTGAGGTAAACATTGGCCACAAAAAGGGATATTAATTATTGGGATCTGTCAAAATCTGACCCTTTATCACTAACATACTCAAAGCTTTAAAGATGTCCAAAGTATTTTATTCACTTCCTGAAATTATAGTTAGACAAAGATTACTGCACTAATATCTTCATTACATTTTTATTAATGACACAGTAAGGGTTAATGCACCTATGTTGCATTTACTACATTCTTCATTAATAAAAGACAAAATCAAAATGTAAAATAATATACATGCTTGTCATTAAACCAATATTTTGTAGCATCTACTATGAGTCAATTATCTTGCTATGTAAGGTGAAATAAAAGAAAGTATAATGAAAATTGTAGTAATATTTATTTTAAATATTGGGACAAAGCCTGATATCCTCTTTCTGATTATATGCCTCTTTGTGTCTTTTTAAATTAGCATGTGTTACTATTATGACATTGTAAATTACATATTGCCAATCAAGAATATATTGACAACTTTAAAAATTCAACAATCAAAAAACCCCCAATTTTTAAAAATGAATGGGTAAGGAAAATGTGGCATTTATATATATTAGAATACTACTCTGCCATAAAGAAGAATGAACTTGGGTCATTTGTAATAAAACAGATGCACCTTGAGACCATAATGTTAAGTCAGATAAATCCAGCACAAGCTCAAGTATCACATGGGTTCTCTTATGTAAGAAACCCAAAATATAAATAAAGAGCAAAGCAAAAGATAGATAATAGGAACTAGGGAGATGGAGCTTTTGCAAATGGGAAGGGGACAAAGAGATGGAGGGAGGATAGTGGAAGACATGAAAAAAGAATAAAGATGTGTTATGAATATGCATCAACTCCCCAAGAGGAATGTAATCATTACATACTGCAAACATGAACTAATAAAAAAAAACTGAAAAAATGGTCAGAAGACAGTTCTCCAAAGAAGATATTCTAATAACCAATAAGCACATGAAAGGAAGCGCAACATTACTAATCATTAGGGAAGTGTAAATCAATACTACGGTGAAATAGCAGCTCATATCCATTAAGATGGCTACTGTCAGGATGAAACAGAACAAAAACCAAAAAAAAACAAAAAACAACGGATGTTAAAAAAAAGGACAGATGTTAAAAAAAGGACAGATGGTGATGAGAATGCAGTGAAATTGGGACTCTTGCGCATGGTTACTGGTGTAGTAATATAAAATGGTGTAGGTGCTGTGGAGAACAGTATGGCTTTTCCTCAAAAATTAAAAGTAGAATTACCATATGATTCAGCAATTTCATTTTTGGGTGTATATCCAAAAAGATATCAATATACCCATGTATATTCACAACAGCCAAAATATGGAAACCAGACCAAATGTCCGTCAGTGGGTGAATGGATGAATAAGACGTGTTCTGTCCCTTAAAAAGGAAGAGGCTTCTGATGACACAGCACGGACGAACATAGGGAACATTATGATAAATACGCTAATTAAAAAAAATGAAATATCATATAAGTCTGCTTATGTAGTATTGTTAGAGTATTTGAAATCATAGGCAGGAAGTAGAACGATGTTTGTCAGGGTCTTTGGAGAGGGGAGAATGAGGAGTTATTATTTAATGAGCAGAATATTTCAGTTTTACAAAATGAGAAGTTATGGAGATAGATGGTGGTGGTTATTGCATGATGTTATGAATACACTTTAAAAGATTATATATAAAAATTAATTTGAGAGGAAGTACAATACATACTTTGAGGGAGAACAGGAGTGGAAGGAGATAACAAAACTATTAAAAGTAAATGTGGAATATTAGGATTAGCTTTGATTAGTGTATTTTTAAAAGAATCAAAGTAAAAGTGACTTAGACATCATGAAAGTTACATCTTTCTCATAAAAAGAAGCCGGGTGGCAGGGCATCTAGGCTGAAAGGTAGGTTTGCTAGGTTATGAGGGATGGAAAGGCATATTTTTTGCTCTGTTTGCCTTAGCAGAGGACTTTCCCATTGTAAAGCTCCTCCATAGTGCAATATGGCTGCCAAATCTCCATCCAGCCTTTCTAGCAGCTGAAAGAATGGAGGAAGTTTTCTAAGAAAGGTCTCCAAAAGTCTCATCTAACATCTGTTTACATCTCACAAGCAAA
This sequence comes from Hystrix brachyura, assembly GCA_016801275.1. NCBI lineage: Eukaryota > Metazoa > Chordata > Mammalia > Rodentia > Hystricidae > Hystrix > Hystrix brachyura. The sequence goes on along the minus strand of QZML01000505.1, from coordinate 5,728,773 downwards.
AAAAAAAAAAGGTCACATGGTCACACACCTACAACTAGAGCATGATGTGACCTACTAAGGGAGTGGAGGGGAATGGGGGAAAAAAAGTAGAAGCAAGCTATATCATGTACAGGTAAAGTTTCCTATGATGAATGTTATCATGTATATCTAAAATGTACCACTAAAAAAAAAATTTAAAAAAAAAAGAAGCAGCAAAAAAAATTCAGGGTTCTTTCTTTAAATAGAACAGAATATTGGAGCTACAGCCATTTCCACAAAGCAGGTGAATTTAAAAATATCTCAAAGTGGGAAAGATTCTTTAAGAAAAATGTCATGTCTGGGGTGCAGCCACCAAATTTATGATGTTCCTGGATCCGGACTCTCAATCCAGTGTAGAAATAAAGAAAAGGAGTCCAAGGAAGTTGCCAGGTAAAAGCGAGTTTTAATGCAAAGAAGCTATACAGTCTTCTCTGAAGAGAAGCAGGTTCCGTAGCTGGAAAGCCCCTAATGTGGGGCCTGTTGAGTGTTCTTTTTGGAGTTTATGTGCCCCCTCATTCCTCCCTCAGTCTTGGTGGGGGCGACTTGTCAGTGATCTTTAGGCTGTTGCTAGGGCGAGGCTCTGTGTCACCTAACTGCTGTGGGCTGCCTGGTTGCTGTAGTAACCACCTGGCCTTGGAACATTTAACATTTTGTTTTTTTCCAAGCAATCGCAACCACATCCCTTCATTTCCTCTTTCTCCCTGGCCCGAGTTCCTGTGCTGTCCCTGACTGCTAGAGACCCATTTTCCCTACAAAAACAAGAGAGAAGGTATTTATTATGTGTATATAAATATTTAAAATTGTATTGCAAAACCCACTATAAACAAAATCAAAAGACAAAATATAGTCATGCAACTCATAGGATGTTTTGTTCAGTGACTAGCATACATTCAATGGTAGTCCCATAAGATTACGGTAGAGCTGAAAAGTCCTATGCTCCTAATATTTAACCTGTACTTTTTCTATGTTTAAATACACAAATTCTGATTATTAGTTGCCCACAGTGTTCAGTACAGTAACATGTTGTACAGGTTTAGCCTTGGAGCGATAGGTTATACTATGTCGAGCACATTTGCAGTAGGTATACTGTGAAGCATACTCTATGAAATCTGTACAACAAAGCCGTGTAACAACATATTTCTCAGAATGTGTCCCCATCATTAAGTGACATGTGACCATATATTACTATTCATATAGAAAAAACCTAATTTTGATATGTATTAATAACATCTACAAATTAATAAGAAAAAACAAAAGAATACAACAAATAGAAAAAAAGAGAAATTATTTGAAAGGATTAAATTGAATGAATCAAAGGTAGCATAATATACTTTTTTAGAAACATAAAATAATACAAATATTTGCTAGTCCCTCAGAGACAAACAGGGTAAAAATGAATTCGTGAACTGTCTGGAAATGGGGGGGAAATTTTTACTTTTTTAAAGATGAAAAATTATTCAGAAAATGTTAAATAAATCCAGTCCTATCTGCATGATATACACACACACAAGTGGTGGTTGTTAGTTCTGCCTGAGCCTGAGATACATGTATAGTTGCCCGATTTAACAAAGAAAAACATAGCCTATCCAGTTAAATTTGAATTTCAGAAAAATGGTAAGTTTTAGTATGTGCCAATCAATATTTGGGGCATTGTATTAGTTACTTTTCTAGAACCAATGGTTTGCAAGAGAGCAGATTTAATATAGGACATTTACAAGTTACAACATTCACTCATCAGCCAAATGCAAGAAGAGTGTTGAATGTCTGTCTATGCACTGGAAACCCAAAAGATCCAGTCAAGGGCTTGGAGCCCATGGCAACGTCCCATGGACATCTGTGTCTGCATTAAATAGCTGAAGAAATATTTAGTGGAACCAGGATACGATGCTCACAGCAGAGATGAAGACCAGAGCTCCTGTGAAGCAGCAGCAGACATCCTCAAGGACAGCAAGGCCCTGTGCTCCTTCTGCAACAAGAACAGCTGAGTTCCTTTGTGGGAAACCAGCTGAAACAGAGCTTCTCCTGGGAAACAGCCGGGTCCTATCTTCTGCCCCGTTCTCCTTTATGCTGTGTCGGTAATAACCTTCAGGTGGCTCTCCTACGCCCAAGAACCACACCAACTCAGTCCAGCTGGGCATTCCTGCTCAACTTGACCGTATCAGTCCACCACAGATATTCTTATAGGAAAATGCTATTTGTCTTATCTGAAATTCAAATGTAACTGGTTTCTATACTTCACTTGGCAATCCTTGGGCTCTACCATGGGCACGACAAATCAGAATCTTTGGGGTTGTGTCCTGTGCATTATCATTTTTACAATTTTCCCAGGTTGGAATCACCTGATGTACAACTAAGACTGAGGATCATTGCTCTAGAAAATATTAGTTTTAGATGAATTAGTTAAGTAAATTAGCATCCGAAGAATTTTTGGGTGAATTGGTATCAAGGTGAACTAAATCCCTATCACAGCCTTAGCAGGCTATTTTAAAAGGTTGTTCACCCATGTCCTTCTAAGAACCTAATTCATTTTGCAGATATTACTTACAAGATCTCACTTCGAACTTGCTCCTGACTCTGACTCCCTTCTTTCATAAGAGAGGTGTCTTCTGAGAGGAGCAGTTTGCCTCTCTCAACTCTTAGATAAGGCCTGGAACTAAAGATGTGAGTATGCTCTCCAACTTGGAAGTTAAAGTTGGAACACCATGGTTTTAAGGCAGCCATGACTCAAAAATCCCCTTTTGCTCTTTCAGACAGTTTTAATTTTCACTTACATAGGTGGGGAAACTGTAGGTAAGAATAACCTAGTGACTTGTAAGTGCTAAAGATGTAACCAGAGGCAAACTCAGCTCTCCTAAACCCATAATTAAGTTAATTAAAGAAAAGACATCATAGCGAAAGTCTCCAATTTTGGTCAGCATTGCTCAGAAAATAGATCATACTTACTTTTCCAGACTTTTTCCAAAACAAAATGTCACCTGAGGGCACTTCTTTCTTCTTCTCTATAGCTAAAGTGGTATCTGTCTACTCATCAGCTCTAAATGGCCACTGTGGCAGAGAAGAATGGGCTGTTATTTGATGCCAAATTGAATCTGCAGAGATTCAGTGAACTACGGCTAGAGAATTATTACAGTGACTCAGTATGTGTGTATCTGTTTGTGATTTTCAACACTGATAGCAAGCTAGACTTATTATTAATTTCCTCTTAAATATGAGGATGTTTCAAAGTGTCCACAGTTACTGATTAGGCCATTGTGCTTCTGATCTTGGTGATAGAATGTAGCCAACTTTTTAACTAAAAGAAAAATTAATCTGTGAAGTTCTAACTGAACTTTCTGCATTTCAAGAGTGCTCATCCTAGGCATAGAGAAACATGAGTATTCTTCACCTCAGTCTGAATTTAAATTACTCTTGTCCTTTGCTTCTCACAGACCACTGACCTATTTGAGAACTGGCTGTGCTGGCATACAGTCATCATCCCAATGTCCTGATCTCTCGAGAAGCATGCGCTTCAGAAGTGGATTTGACTTCAAAAAGTAGCAACCCAGAACCTTGATTTCTCCTGCCATGGGTAATATCCAAGGCAGTGAAAAGATACTCTCAGATCAGATGGCAACTGCCCCTTGGTTCCCGCCTCCATATCTGCACAGGTCAGAGGGTGTCTTTCTGTGGTCCTCTGCCTACAGGAAGCAATCGGTTTTAGCAAAGTGACAGTCCCGGAATTCTGACACAAAATATTTAACCCTCCACACCTGCATTATAACCTTTCTACTGCTATGTGCCATGGAACCATCAAAATTAACTTCTTGGTTTGCGTTAATTTACCAAACTTCAGAACCTGCCCCCATCATTTCTTACTCAGAGAGTAAGTCCCATGTAGCTTAGCAGATTTAGTCATCTTGTGTTATTCTACCCCTCTTCAACCCCTGAAACACCTCCACTATGCCCTCTGGTCAGTCATTAGCAAACTTTCTAATATACTAAACTTCTTTCCTGAAAATTTACTTTCTTTATCTAACTGAAATCTGATTCTCCATTTATTCTTCTCAAAACATAACTGGTTTTTCCTTAGCCTTCTTACCCCTGGGCCTAGAGTTTAAAAACGCTCTTCCTTGCTTTTCACTGCCAATTCTAAATCACTCTACCTTCTTTCTGACTCACAACATTCAGTTTTGAGACTCCTGCCCTCAAACTTTACCACCCGCTGCCCTTGTAGCATCTTACTGACTCCCTGTCACTCACCTTCATATTTTGAGGATTTTAACTGCTGACTCTTTGTTATTCTCTTCAGTGCTGTTCCAGTCTTAATCTTTGATGACTTCAATATCTACATAGAGGATTTTTAGTAGCCTAGTGTTCCCATTCCTTGATCTTCAAAGTATCTAATACTCTACTGTCCTCAGCCATCTACACCCATCTGAGGCCCAATAAAGACTTTGCGTTGTTGGTCACTGAAACACTTTTCTAAAGTCAATTTCAAATATCAAACTTTCTGTCTCTCTCCTCCAGTTTTTCCAACTCAATCTCTAGGACCTTAACTTGAAAAACAACTTCAACCATTCCAGTACATAAAATCTGGTAGTTCTACCATTTTTTTTGTAAGCTCCTCCACCCTCATATTCATGTTTCTTCTATTTAGTTTAAAGTCTGTGGTCAAGCATTGTAATTACTCCATTTCACATATCCTTAACTCTCTGGCCCTCCCCCTCTTTAACATACTAGTTTATAAAAACTCAAATCTTCATAAATCCAAAACTTTGCCTACATCAGACTTTTTGTTTATGTAGATTAATGTGGGGAGAGAAAACATCACAATAGTCTTAGCTGTTCTCATTTGTATCTGTGATTACAAATTTTAAATGACCCTTAATGCTTCGTGACAATTGTATACAGTAATTTTTTCTAGTCCATTTACTCTCCCTTCCTCATCTACTTTGCCTTGACTACTTAATACTGTGATCATTTTCCAAACTTCAGTGCACCATGTCCTCTCTGTCAGTGGAGCAACTTCTTTCACTGATGAATGAAGTGATCAGATGAGTGAGTCCACAAGTTCTCACTGCACTGGCCTTTTGGCCTGTCTTTGTTCTCTTATACTGCACCTTACATTCTGTGACTAGTAGATTAGCTATGTTCATAGCTAAGTTCACCCTTCCACTGTGAAATATCTTCCCATCTCGTGTGCTCAAGGACAATACTTTTGCCAGCCCTGTGTTACTGATTTTCCCCTTTCTACTGAAGCTTTCCCGACAACATACAGGAGTGTTGTTGTTTCTTACATCTTAAAATAACTAGCCGTTGACCTCATTTTTCCTTTCAGCTATTGCTCATTTTTTTCTTTACAAAAACATTCCTTGAAAGAGTTCTTTATACCTCACATTTCTAGCTCCTCTCATCTCCTAATTTCTCTTTTTACAAAACTATAAAATAATTATATTTTAAAAAGTAGTACTCATTGCTTCTCAGAACAATCCATCAAACCCATAATCAAATTCATATCAGTTTCCTTTTAAATATATAAAATTATTATTTGTCATTTAAAAATCAAACAAAAAGTCCCAAATCCAGTTTTTATTAACTGTAGTGCCACCAACCTTGTTCAAACTACCATTAACTGCTGCAATGGCTTGCTAATTTGGTTGCCCTTATTCCATCTATACAGCTGCCAGTTGTAGCTTTATATAATATAAATCAAATCTCTATTCGAAACCCTATATTGGTTTGTCATCATCCGTTTCTTCTTTATAGTACTTGCCACTACCTTACATAATATTGTGTATGTGTACATTTGTAGCTCCTTAAAGGCAGAGACTTTGTATTATTCCTGCTTATTCCCAGAACCCAGTAGAATGCCTGACACTTGGCAAGTGATCAATAAATACATGCTGAATAAATGAATAAATCATCAAGTTTTAAAAATATTTTGGCATCTGATATTACAACCTGGTAAAATAGAGGTAAGCAATAATTATCTGATAACACCAGCCTTTGTAGCTACTTCATAGGATCATATCATGCAGCATATTTTTCTCATGTTACTGTAACAAAGAATTTCAGCTCTTCATCCTAGATTCTCTTTTCTTCACTTGCATGAATTCTGTGATAGTCTTTTCTCCATGAGGCAGCAATTCATAAGCTATCCTTTTAAGTCCAATTAAAAGATGGAGATATGTATGTGACAAGTATGAGTTTGTATCTATAGACATGATTTTCTACAGTGAATTACTGAGATGAAAAACTTGAAAAAAATCTATGCTGTAATTCTGCCAGAAATTTCTCTCCTGCCAAGACATAATATATGAGAAAGAAAGATAAAATCCAAAAAGAGTTGTCAAGAGTGGTTATCAAAATAGAGGCCAAGAGGATAATTTGTTTATTCTTTCCACAAATACTTAGTGAACTACTGCAATGTTCCAGGCATTATGCTACGTATGGGAGAAATAAAAGAGAATAGGATGGATAAGCCTGCGGTCAGATAGATTTTTCAGTGCAGTAGATTACAGCAATTAGGCAGTGGAAAATATATAAAATGATTTTCAAATGTGATTAGTATTCTTAAGGAAATAAGCATTGTGGTATGCTAACAATATCACACATACACAAAAACAGGGAGGTCGTGGTAGGCAAAATAACACACTTGTATCCTAGTTCCCAGAAACTACTAATGTTGTGTAACATAGCAAGGAAGACTTAACACTGCTAATTAGCTAACCTTGAGCTTTCGAGATTATCCTAGATTATCTGGCAGATCCTATGTTATCACAAGTGTTCTTAAGAGTAGAAAAGAGGCAGTAGAAAGGACATCAGATTTGGTGAAAGATTTGAGGATGCTTTGAAGATGAGAGAAAGAGCCATAAACCCAGAAATGTAGGTGCCTCTAGAAGCTGAATGAGACAAGAAAATCAATTCTCTCAACAATGTCCAGAAGGAAAGCACTCCTAATACTACCTTGACTTTAGCCCAGTCAGACATATCTTGGACTTCCAACTTTCACGAATGTTAGATAATAAATTTGATTTGTTTAAAGCCATTGTGGTAATTTGTTACAGCAGCAAATAGAAAAATAACACAAGGACTTTAGACGGGAAAGCCAAAATAGGCTTCTCTAAAGAGGTGTCACTGTATTTCATTTGAAGACTTAAAAGGAGCATGCCATACAAAAAGCTGGTGATAACATATTCCAGGTAGAGAAAATAGTGAACTCAAGACTGAAAAGAGGTTTATATGTTCTAAAAACTGATGGAGAGCACAGTAATCCAAGTGTGGTGACTGCAGGAGAAAATATCAAGAGACTGGAATTTAGATAGGAGTACTTTATGCAAGGAGTACTGATAGGCCATATTATGGAATTTAGATTCTTACTCTCGGTGCAATGGAAGACATTGAATGGCTTCAAACACAGGTATGACATGATCTATCTTATGTCTTTTTTTATGTCTTTTAAAAAGCATAATTTTTATTGCAGTAACAAGCATAGGTTATGTGTACAGCTCAATAAACTATTATAGTGGACATATTCGAATATCTACGACCTGTGTCAAGAAATAGAATATTACCAAATGTCTGAAACTTCACACATACTCGTTTCCAGTCTTTATCTCTACCAAATTTTCCAGTACCCTCACTTTCATTACCTTAATGTAGTTTTCTCCAATTACTGAGATTTATATAACTAGAAGCATATGAAATGTTTTCTTTTGCTTATGATTTTCATTGAAAATTATATATGTGAGATTTAGTCATATTTTTACATATAGTTTTAAAAAATTGGTGTTGCCGTATATATTTCTGTGTACACAGTAACAATACCTTTGTATTGCTTCCAGATTTGAGTGCTGATGAACTTGTGTTGCTAAGATGATAAAAGCAGGATAATGGATACTTTGGCTGAAATAAAGACTGGAATTGGACACAGGGGAGCTTTCAGGGATTTGGTAATATTCTACTTTTTGATCAGGTGGCAGATAATTGAGTATCTTCACTTTATAAAATATTTTTGATTGGGCTGCATATTTTGATTTGTGCATGTTATTTTGTACACATGTATGCATTTCTGTATCGAGTGTATATACACCTATGAGTGAAATTACCAAGTCATAGATTATACTTATCTTGACTTTAGTTAATGTTGCCAGTTTTCCAGTGATTACACAAATTCACCCTCCACCAACAATGTGTGATTGTTGGAGTTGCCTTGTCTTTTCCAACATTTGAAAGTGTCAGCTTTTATTTATTTAGTCATTTCTCTTGTGTGTTTAAACACATTTCATTGTGACTTAAATTTACATTTCTTTGATGGTTAATGATGAAAGCTTTTGCTTATTGGTTATTTGGATATTCCCTTTCATTAAGTGCCTTTTCACTGATCTAGTACTTAGAATTTGGAAAGACAATTCTGGATTCTGTGTGTGTAGTTGGGGAGGATTATTTTAGCCAGTTTTAAGTATTTGTTTGATCTTGATGCAAGGTGAATGAAATTTGGTATATTTGTAGAACATTTACAAGCGTTCCTTCACAGTGGGAATCCTATAGAAATGGAGAGATGCCGTACAACACCATCAAAGTGCAATAGATCTGTAAAATTAATCACACAGCTGTGAGTTAAATCATGTTCGATCTAATCTATTAAGATATCTTACTCTTGTCCTCCCCAATACCAAATTTAAGAAAGTGTCAGGCAGGGGACATAGCTCTGTGGTAGAACACTTATTTCTGCTGTGCAAGGTCCGGAGTTTGATCCCCAGTGCTTCAAGAAAAAGAGAGACAAAGAAAGAAAGAATGAATTATACTTTTATGAACTGAATTTATAAATGAAATGGTGCCCTTTAAACACAAGCTTTACAGAAATTCAGTGATTTAGAGAAGGAAAATGCAATGCTGTATAAAATTTATTTAATGGTCTCCAGAAAAATTAATTTTACTAGTTTGAAACCGGGTTAGATGAATCTGAGACAAATATGTGGAGAGAAAGGGCATGTCTAATTAATGGAATTTCTGGCTGCCCGCCCAGAAAGATTCTGTGAAATCTTACACTAGGAGGCAAACTGGCCCCATCGAGCAAGTGGTAAGCCGGTTCAGAATGAGGAGGGCTCCACCCAACAATAAATTAACTTTGTACCGCATGCTTTATTGCTCTGTCCTGCATTCTGGTAGGCTTTCTTCCATTGTCTTTCCCTTTGAACTGACTTGCTTTGTTTATTCTCTTTTAAAGATCACTTAGCTAGAACTCTTAGTCTTTCCTCTTACCTCCTTGTTTTCTCTTCTTCGTCCCTCTAATTTTTGTTCCGAGGGTAGCAAAGCCAGAGCAGAATCTTTTTGTTTGTTTGTTTTGTTTTTTGTTATTGTTCCATCACACAGTTGTGGGCCCTGATAACAGTAAACTGCTTCTTTCATCTTTCGAACCTTATTTCGATTTATCGTCTTATTGGGCTACCGCTGGTCCTTTCAGTTATCGGAGGCCAGGGACCCCATACATCTCCGGCTTCCGAACGTGGGGTTGTTTTCATCTCCGCACACTGCAGCAAGAGCCACTGCAATTCCTTCTGCAGCCCCGAGTGAAGAGATGAACGTTGGCAGGAGTGCAGAGCAGCCACACATTCAAGGCTGACAGGTCGGGCGCTAGGCCAAGTCCCGTACACCTCTCTCTTTCGACCGCAACTTCCTCGGCTTGTTCTATATTTGAAAAGCCTAGTGCTAAATTAATTTCCCGGGGGTGGAGGTGGAGCGAGAAAGAGGGAGTGTCTGAGAGGGAAAAACTGCGGTCGACTCGCCCTCTGCTGGTTAAAGATGTGAACTGTCGCCGCCTAAGCAGTGGAAAAGAAAACAATCCGTATAAGGATAAATTATAACTAAAATTAGGCTTGATTTGACCTATTTGTGAAACCTAAATTTGTCAGTCTCAAATAGCTATTTGTTTGTCTTTATCCAGCACCGAGAATTAATTAGGTTCTGATTCTAAACCTTAGCTCCAGGTAACAGGCTATCCTGAATCCATTTTAATTTGCCCTTGGGTTTTGCCGTTGGAAACCGCGAATTAAAACCCTCACAACGTGCTCTTTTTGTCTAATTAGTTGCTAGGCAACTGCAAAGTGACACCTAAATCGTCACTTGCAAAACACTTGTGCTTTAGTGTCGTTTGCCTAAAATAGTAATTTCATGTGAACAGAAGGACAGCTAGTAATTGTGTTTTCAAGATTAATTCATTGGAAAAAGAGAAAAAGCACTCCGTCCTCAAGCTGGCAGGCAGCTTTGTGCAAAAGGAGGTACTGGACGCCATAACTCACACAGACTTTTGTACCGCCTTTTCTGTCTTACGCATTTTGTTGGAATAAACCAACACACGGAGGTTGGTTAAATTCTAATGTCTGTCTCACAGCAAGGCAGCCGCGTTACCAAGGCATGTAGATTCCAGCGGGGAGTGAGAAGACAAAAAACCCCACAGGATTTTGCAGCAGGGGGTATTATTTGATACCAGCTAGTTTTCCTGCCAGTCTAAATGTTCCAAATCAAGGGGTTTTTAACCCCCTCCACATCTGGTATTGTAAATTAGCTAGTCACGCGGCCTTTGAAACAGGGTGGGATTGGCCAGTTACTTTGTCAGGTGAAAATCTCTGCAGCGAGTCATGGGACTAGACTGGGCGGTGTCGCTGTCCGTGTGCAGGGTGCTGAACTCTAGGCGTGGCCAGGGAGATTTCCTTTACATGACAGCTTCCGGTAGGGCGGGGTCGGGGTCGTTCTCAAAAAATCAGATCCATCTGCCACCTGGTGGTTGATGAGGAAAATGCTGTTGATAAAGTTCAGAAAGTACTTGGATTGAGACCCTAAACTCTGTCGACAGAAATTGGAGGGCTTTGGGAATTTTAAACTCAGCAGGCGGTTTTTGAGAGAAGATGTATTTTTAAAAGTCAGAGCAAGATACGGAAAGATAGAAAATTTCCAGGATAATCTCTAACTTCCACTCAAGAAAATGATCTATAAATACGTTTAAATTTCTCCAAATATTTCTTCCAACTCCTCTTGTTATCAAACAGGTATTTGAGAAGTGTCATATAAAAGTATTCGCCAAAACGTTAAAAGAATATATTTAATGAAAGTAAATGATAAGGAAGCTCTATCTTATTAGCTAAACACATTCAAGGAAGCTAAACCTTGAGTACTGCTCTGATCTCAGTTTCTGGAGGACAGAAAGTGTGATTATACTTAGAAAGTGCTAGTCTTGTTTCTTTTCACCTTTTCCAGGCCTAGGGTGCAAGCTATGAGATGGTGGAAACTATGGGATACTCGTGGCATGCTTACTACTTCCGGTGTTTGTATTTTTACTATTTTACACAGTGACGATTAAGTCGCTGTGAAATATGTATATAGAAACTCAGACAAGATGCCTTTAGGTAGACTTGCATGTAGATTTTCATTAATAGATAACAGGGAAAAAATAGGAGAAAGAGGCGATGACATTCAAATGTAATTTTTTCTAAAAACACATAGAAAGATGGGTACTTTTAAAAGAAGCTATGAAGTCAGAATTCCAAGCAACCATCTACTTTCTATTTGTCTGTGATAGTAACCTCTTTTTCCCAATTAGTTTAATAACAAGTGATTGCTATGTAGCCAGAAAATACAGATCTCACAGAATTTTCAATGGATAGATTAAAATGTAAAACCAATTCTAGCAAAGTAAGATTAAATTTCTTTCGCAAACATCAATTGCATAAAAAATAGATTTATCCAAGAGGCATACTAACTTTGTCTGTCAACCCAGATAATATTTGGTATTCTTATATATTTTTTTCCTTTAGTCATACATGGATCTTAATAGAACATAATAGGTAACATTTCTGTTTTAAGATTCAAAACAAATTTTATTGACAAAATATTCATTTAAATAAAATTTTAGGGTTTGAATTTGGAGTTGTAATTGAATTATCTTCAATTATAAAATGGAGAAATTTATCAGAATTTAATAAGTGGAATAATTATGACTCCAGTTCCCCGTTTGATTAAATTAGAAAGTTTCCTAGTACTGTACTTCCAGATTTCATAGAAAGACTCCCATAGTCTATTATACTATCTGTAGAAAAACAAGCATGAATACAGGCGTGAAAGCCATCTGTTTAAAATAAGAGTGTAACATAAATCTGGCCTGTTAATGAAATTGGTTTATACCATGGCTTCTTATGTTACTGTGGGAGAAGGAAATATAGGCGTGTTGAACAATGAGGTATTGTCATGTAGAGCAGCAGATGGGACAGCAAGAGCAGCTGCAATAAACTGAACTGCTTAAGAAAGACTTATATCCCCAAAGCATCCTGTTTTTGCCAAAATGAATGAGACCTCAAATGCATGAAAGGACACAATAGAAAAATATAATTCTAAATTAGTAGGGAAGTTTAAAACTGCAGGTGTAACCTCAGTGTTTTAAAATACATTTGCCCCTGAAAATAGAGAGGATTTTTTTTGGACTTAAGAAGTATATGAAAGAAAACTAGAGCAGTTCTACATAGTAAAATACTTATAAAAATGACTGATAATAGATATCAATATTAAAACTAAATAGTTACTTGAAGTTTGGATACAATAATAGAAACAATAAATGGGAGAAACCTCTCCAACACTCTAGTTAGGCATTAAAAATGACAAAACTCTCAACGGAAAAATCTCAGAAATATTTAAACTTATGATTTTGAGGTAAGTGAAAATAAATTATACATGTTACATAAATGTTAGAGTAAGTTTAAATCTAATTTTATAAGTAGAAAATATAGACTCTTGAAGGACAGATTATTGGATAAAAATAATTTGTCATCCAGTGTTGGGGCTCAGTAAATGACACCCATAGGTGCAGTCCATTGGCATACTGAATATTTTGAACTACAGATATTGGAAGGCCTCAGCAGCAAAGTCCCTTTGACTTTTTTCTACCCTTCTTGTGACCCTTTTTCTCCACTGACCTGAGTCATAGAAATGAAAATTCCTCTTCCCCTACAGTGAGTAATGGAAACTAGGAATCCTCTTTTCCAAAGCAAGCCTTAAAACCTAGAAGTATTACTTCAATCTTCCCCTGTCTTTCTGCGTAGGAGCTGGCCAAAAGAAAATTCTCTGACCTGCTTTGTCTCATAGAAAGTCATGAGATCTTTGTTCAAGAAAGGTCTGACCTATACTCTAGAGGAAGGAATACTACACAGCTAGGCCAAGAAGAATCTGGACAGGTGTTCTTGGGGTCTCCTTCCACAATCCATTACCATGATATCATACCCTTTTTGTCCATCGTATTTCTATAAGGCTATCCACTCTTCATCAAACCTAAGCATAAACACAATTTCCCCTGGGTCTAGAGTCTTCATTTCTGAATGCTTCTGTGTCATATAAAACTGCAAAATAGATTTGCTGTTTTTCTATTGTTAGTCTATCTTTTGCTATAGTACTATCAGCTGTGACCCTTAGGATTGGTGAGGAAAGATACAACACCTTACTGTTCCTACATCCATGGGACTAATTGTATTTCTAATTACACTATAAATAATTACTAAGTATTCTTCTCTGGCCTACTTGAGTAGATTTTAAAAATGACACCAGGTATGGTATAATAATTTTATGTATATTTTAATATTTATATAGTGAGTAAATATATTGATGGGATTGGGAACATGGTATTCTCACTTCGGGAAAAGAGAAACATAAACATGAAATGGGAGGATGAAGAATCCTATATTAAAGGAATGAAAGTACAAGTATCATGGTTTCATGTATATATACATACACCTACACACTTATGCAATAAATTTAAAAGTATGTACTATTTCAAGGCAAGCATTATTCATGCATATTAGAAACCACTGACAAGTAAAATTGTATTGGAAACAGTGTATCACATAGTTTCAAACTTTCTCTTCAAAGACCATTAATTATTAATAAAAAGAGTTAAAAAGTACATTTTGCCAAGAAATTTGATTGATACTATTGCGTTATCAAGCCACCAACTTTAGTACTGTGCCCCTAATAAAAGTATAAAATAGCATGATATTCCTCCCAATGTGGAACTTTTAGAAGGGTATATTGTCTATGTGGTATTTTAATCAAAATATTTAATCTGAATCTAATCCAGAGTAAACGATAAAAATTCCAAACTGAGGGATATACTGTACACACACACACACACACACACACACACACACACACCCTCTAAAAATAGCAACGTTGGCTGGGGGAGGAGAGTCACAACTTCAAACCCAGCCTGGGCAACTTTTTGAGACTCTCTCAAAAAAAAAGGCTGGGGTTGAAGCTCTGTACAAAAGCCCTGGATTAAATCCCCAAGACCTCTAAATGGAGGAGGGCAATGTCATGAAAAAAAAGTCATTTGTCATGAAAAAAAAGTCATTTGTCACGAAAAAGATCAGAAAATGTGTCATTAAAGGGTCTTCCCTTAAATGTTCCAGTTAAAAGAAACTAAAGAATCAAGACCACTAAAAGCAATGTGCAATGCCTGGTTTTACCCTAAACTTTAAAAAACATCCACAAAGGACATTATTGAAAAAATTGGGGAAATTCAAGTATGAAGTCTATATTAGATAATAGTACTGCATTCATGTTAAATTTCCTGAGTTGAAAATGGTATGGGTGTTAGATGGGAGAATGTCTATGTTTGTAAGAAGTACATGTTGAGCTATTTAGGGACTATATATCATAATGTTTGCAAAAGCAAAAAGCTTCAGATCTCAAAATAAAGAAGAAAAACTTTTTTAAAGTAACGAGGGATGATCAGATTTAGCAGGACCTTTGTATGGGAACAGGGCAGGAGGGTAGGGTGAGAAGAGGCACAGTCACTGCACCTTAACAGAAAATGTTTTTCCCTCCTTGTGGTTGGCAAACTTTGAAAACAAATCAAGTGGGGGACGTTGGGCCTTTTAATACCAAGCTAAAGGTCAAGACCTGTGGGGAGAAGAGAAAAAGGCTGAGTAAAGTCTGGGTAAGCCAAGTCAATGAGTAAATAATAGGCACTCTTGCAACTCTTCTCCAGATGTGAAATATTTCAAAATAATATTTTTACAAGCTTAAAAATTAGTACTTAGATAATATTATGAAATGGATTTTTGCTTTCCCCAAATTGTGTAATATTCTAGTGGCTGTTGATTGCCCCCCTCCTTGATATCGAAATCTTAAGGAAAGATTCTGACATCACAAGGCTAAAACATTGTGGATTTCTTCTGTGGCCCCAGTTCTACTGGCACTGTAAAGAATATTTTTGAAAATACCACCATGCTTAAAGGTTCCAGTTTTCAGAGGCAAAAGAAAATGTTTCTTTTTTTTTTTTTTTTTGGCCCCAGAGATCAAACTCGGGTTTTTTTTTTTTTTTG
>QZML01000505.1:5702160-5713363 GCA_016801275.1 Hystrix brachyura | reverse complement strand
TTTTGGTGCCAGGGATCGAACTTGGGGCCTTGTGCTTGCTAGGCAAGCACTCTAACCACTGAGCTAAATCCCCAGTCCCTTTCTGTTGTATGTTAACTCCATTAAGCAGACATCAATAAATCTCCTAGGAACTAACCTACCAGATTAAGATTAGAAGGATCCAATTGAAAAGCATTATCTCTGTGCCTGGCTTACTTCACTTAACATAATATCTAGTTTCATTTATGTTATTAAAAAAATGCCAGGATTTCCTTCTCTCTTTTTTTAAGGCTGAATGATAATTCCATTGTGTTTATATGGTGCATTTTTTATTCATTCATCTGTTGATACACAGTTTGAGTCTATCTTGGTTATTTACCAGGCTGCAATAACATGGGAGTGCAGATATCTCTTTGACGTACTGATTTCATTTCCTTTGGATATATACCCAGTAGTGGAATTGTTGGAACATAAGGTTCACTCTTTCTTTCTTTCTCTCTTTCTTTCTGTTACTTTCTTTCTTTCCTTCCTTCTTTTTTCTTTTTTCTTTTCCTCCCTCCCTTCCTCCTTTCTCTGTCTCCCTGTCTCTGTCTCCCTGTTTCTGTCTGTCTTTGTCTCTCTCCCTCTCGCTCTTTCTTTTTCTTGTTTATTTTTGCCATAGTAACAATCAACTCAAAGCCTTCACACTAAGCTTCATCTCCAGGCTTTTTTTTTTTTTCTTGGTGCTGGGGATTGAACTCAGGGCCTTGTGCTCCAGGCTTTTAAAACATTAAAAAAAATTTTTCAGATAGGATCTTGCTAAGTTGCCTAAACTGGGCTCAAACTTGCCTTCATCCTACCTCAACCTCTCAGACTGCTTGATTTACAGATGTGTGCCACCACGCCCAACTGTTTTTTTTTTGTTTTGTTTTGTGTTTTTAATTTTTTGAGGAACATCCCTACTGTTTTCCATGACATGATTTCACTCATATGTGGGATCTAAAAGTGTTGATTTCACAGAAGTAGATAGTACAATGGTGATCACCAGGAGCTCGGTTAGGGGCCAGAGAGTGGAGATATGTTGGCCAAAAGACGTAAAAGTTAGATCTGTTGTACAACATAATATCTACAGCTAATAACAATATGTTGTATTCTTGAAAAATGCTGAGAGTGGATGTTAAGTATTCTCAGTATAAAAATTATAAACATGTGAGGTAATACATATGTTAATTAGTTGCATTTAGTCATTTCACAATATGTATATCCTTCAAAACATCAAACTGTACATGAAAATATATACGATTTTACCTGTAGATTTAAAATTATGAAAATAGGGACTGGGGATTTAGCTCAGTGGTTAGGGTGCTTGCCTTGCAAGCACAAGGCTCTGAGTTTGATCCCCAGCACCAAAAAAAAAAAAAATAAAATAAAATAAATTATGAAAATAGCCAGGTGTGGTGGTGGCACATGCCTGTAATTATGGCACTCCAGAGGCTGAGTCAGTAGGATCGCCACAAGTTCAAGGCCAGCCTGGGCTACATAGTGAGTTCAAGGCCAGTCAGAACTGCATAGCGAGACCCTGTCTCAAAAACCAAAACCAAAACTGAAACCAAAACCAAAGAAAACAATAAAATTATGAAAAAAAGAAGAAAATGAGATAAAATTAACATTTCTTGTTTTTCAATTCATAAAATTTCTTTTTTTGGTGCTGAGAATTAAACTCTATATTTTTTACTTCATGAATTTTGACAATGAATTATTTACAGATGATTTATCAAGACTTTGTAGAATGTCAGAAGCTTCTGCATAACTTGTGAATCACTGGAAGAAATATCTCCTTTAAAAGCCTTCACTTTAAAAAAAAGTGGATGTTTTTGTGTGTGTGGTGGTGGTAGTGGGGATTGGACCCAGAGCTTTTGCACTGAGCTACTTCCCCAGCTTCTTTTTTATTTTGAGGTAAGTTTCTCACTAAGTTACTAAGATGCTCAGCTGAACCCAAACTTGTGTTCCTCCTTCCTCAGCTTCCTAGAATGCTGGGATCACAGGCATGCACCACCATGTCTGGCTCATCATGAGGTCTTGTACTCTCCCTTTTTCTATCCAAATTGGTCAAGACTATTCACCGTAGAATAGTAATTTTTTTTCTTTTTTGTCTTTTTTGAGACAGGGTCTCATTATGTAGTGCAGGCTGGCCTTGAACTCAGGGCAATCCTCCTGCCTCAATTTCCCAAGTGCCGGGATTACAGGCATGTGCCACCACACCAGGCAGGCATAGAATCATATTGACTAAGCACAAACATATTTTTCTTTTTTAAAAAGAGATGTTCAGGATTTAAATTCAGAATATATAGAAACTATTATCAATGACTAGAAAAAAGACAAACCAACCAGTGCAAAAAATGGGCAAGAGAACTAATCAAAAACTTAACAAAGAAAGATATCCAGATATATATTCCCTAAAAATATATTAAACATCAATATTTAATAATCATAGAAATGCAAATTAAACACAGAATGAGGTATAGACGCATACACTCATGCAAATGGTGAAGACTAAACCACACAAGGTACCATAATTTGAATATGCTGTCTGCTCCCAAACTCACATTGAAATTTAATTACCATTATGAGATATAAGAGATAGGACAAGGTAGGACCTTTAGAAAGTTATTCACGGATAGATTAATGGGTTATCATGCAAGGGTTTGCTATAAAATCAATGTGGATTTTTAAAATGAAAAAATAAAACAAAATTTCACAACAAAACAGTAAGACAATAACAATAGGCAATACATTGGTGTTGTTATCTTCAAAGTAGTTAGTCAGAGCACAAGACATTGACAAAATGATTCTCTTTTACAAGGAAGAAACAAACAGATATTAGCACAAAATTTTCTTCTCAGTGGACTAAGAGAAGTAGTAGTATAAATGAAACAAATTAGCATACATACTAAAATATTTTTGAAACAACAAAATGGGTAATTTGGGGAATCTTATGAACTTCTCCCACTTCCTATTTGTCTATCTTCCATTTTGCTCCTCATTTGCAGATAAATTCTCTGAGTTTCTCATATAAGAGAAGTCATGAGGTATTTAAATTTGTGTATCTGACTTATTTCAATTAACGTTATGTTTTCAAGTTGCATCCATTTCACTTACAAATTCCTCAAGTTTCTCTTTCTTTATGACAGAGTAGTAAGCCTTGTGTATAAATGTCACATTTTATTCATTCATCTGTTGCTGGACATATACACTGTTTCCAAGACCTAGCTATTATAAATTGTGCTTCTGTAAACGTGGGTATGCATGTATCTCTGTGACATAATTTTCACTGTTTTGGGAAGATACCTAGAAGCAGGGTAACTGGGTCAAATAGAATTTCTATTTCTAAGTGTTTGAGGAATCTTCACACTAATTTCCATAGTGACTGTACTAGTTTATAGTCCCATGAACAATATAGAAGAGTTCCTTTTTCCTCACATCCTCATCGGCATTTGTCATGATTAGATTTTTTTGGATGATAGCCATTCTTTCTGGAGTAAGATAATATCTCAAAACAGTTTTTATTTGCATTTCTTTAATGGTCAATAATGTTGAACATTTTTTCATGTATTTATTGTACATTTTTATTTCTTCTTGTGAGAAGTATCTATTCATTTCAGTTGTCTAGGGCTGGGGATTTAGCTCAGTGATTAGAGTGCTTGCCTTGCAAGCACAAGGCCCTGAGTTCGATCCCTGGCGCCACACACACACAAAAAAAAGATATATCATTTCAGTTGTCTATTTTTGATTGGGTCTTTTATCTTGAGGAGTCTAATTTTTTTGACTTCTTTATGTATTCTATATGTTAGCTCTCTGTTCCAGGAATTGCTGGCAAAATTTTCTCCATTCTGTAAGTTGTCTCTTCACTCTATTGGTTGTTTCCTTTGCTGCACAGAAGCTTTTATATTTTATATGATTGCATTTGTTGATTCTCAGTATTATTTCTTGTGTCATTGGGGTTCTATTTTAAAAAGCCCTTGCCAATGCCTATATCTTCAAGAGTTGTACCTATTTTATCTTCCAGCAGATTAAGTGCTTCTGTCTTAACACTTAGAACACTGATCGATTTTGATTTTAGTTTAGCACTAAAATCAAATATATTGTGAGGTATATGGGTCTAGACTCAATCTTCTGCATGTGGGTATCCAATTTTCCCAGCACCATTTATTAAAGAGGTTATCTTTCCTCCAGGATATGCTTTGGCTCCTTTGGCAAAGATCAAATAGCTATATGTGCCTGGGGTTGTTCTGCTTTTTAAAAAAAATCTGTTCCATTGTTCCACATGCCTGTTTTTATGCCAGCAGACAAGGTCCCTTTTGAGCACTCCCTGTCTGTCTTGTGATGCCCTGTGCTGCCTGGGACTGTGCCAGCAAGAAGACTATCACCAGACATGGCTCCTTGAACTTGGACTGGAATTGAGAACCAAACAAACCTCTTTCTGGATTGTGAAACAAACTAAAACTCTTTTCTTTACAAACTGCTCAGTCTGTGTTATTGTGTTCTTAGCAATAGAAAACAGACTAAGACACAGCATGTTGTAAAGAACTGGAGGAACTAGAAGTTACTCTGCTGATGACAGTATAAATTAGTACAACCTCTTAGAAATCAGTTTGGTAAATTCATGTAAAGCTGAAAAGGAATATGTCCAGTTATGGCTTAGATCTAGAATGTCACCCTAAAGTCTCACATGCTCAGGGATGGATATCCCTGAGTTTTTGGAAGGTGATTAGACCATGGGGTGCTATACTCAATAGATTGACCTGTTGAGTTCATAGCTAAACATGCTGTTATGAGGGGGGTCTTGGTTGGAAGAAGTGTGTCACTGGGGGCATGACATTGGAGGGTGTATCTCTTTCCCTTCTCTCTTCTTGCTGGCTGCATGAGGTAAGCAGATTTTTTCTACTATTGCTTCCACTAGGAAGTTTCTGTTGTGGAGTGTGCTGACCATAGACTGAATCCTCTGAATCATGAGCCAAATTAAACCTCTACTCCTTTAAATTATAGGTGTCAAATATTGAGCCCAGCAGCAGGAAAGCTAATACATACTCTATGACATTAATGTGACTTCTAGGTATATACTCACCTCTATCCCAAAATTTGTGTTCAAGTGATGTATACAAAGATATATAGTACAATAATAAAATGGGTCAATGAATTTTGGTGCATTCATACCGAAAAATGCAACAGTAGTCCTTGACATCTAAAAGTTGGCCTGATGCAGATAGGTTATCATCTTCTCTTCTTGAGCAAAAAAAAATTCATAGAACATTAACATCAGATAAGGCCACTTTATGAAGGTGATGGATCAAGAGATAATCAAGAGTACACCATAATCAGGTCTAAACACAAAGAGCATTGTGACCAAACATTACTCTATCCTGGCTAATATTAGTAACTGTTGCTTATTTGCTAACACCACCATCAGCTTCATCCTGTTCCTTTCATCTTCCCTGTAAGAAGTACTAATATATCCCTCAGAGAATTAACTCCACTTATGGCAGCATCTAATCCAGATAAAAGCCCTACTTCACATCTTTTCCAAATCACCTATCACAAAATAAAATATCATATGTCCTTTTTAATAACTTCTTACTGAGATGTCCCATAATTTGCTGTGGTATGCAATTTCCCTTGTGGCAAGAAGTCAGTGAAAACAACTTTATTCAACTACAAGTATGTGCTCAATGGTCTTTGACTGAAGGGCATTGAAAATACACACTGGAAATCTATAAAGTGGTAATAAAAATGAATGACCTAAACACGAATGGAAACAAACTAGATTCAAAGGGCTACACAATTTATATATGGTACACTTTATATAGAGTTTCAGCAAGAGGCAAAACTAAATATTTGAGGGATTCACACTTACTTCACATTTTAAGATATCTAGAAGATTGAAAGGTCCAATGGAATTCCTATTTTTGTCCATCAACAGATGAATGGATTTTAAAATGTGGTATACATACACAACAGAGTTTTATTTAGCTAAGAAGAACAATACGTCATTCCATTTGCCAGAAAATGGATGTATTTTGAGGCCATAATTAAGCAAAATAGGTCAGACACAGAAAGTTAAATATTGCATGCTTTCTCTTATATGAGAAATACAAAATATAAATAAAGAATAAAATAAAGTCAGACTTTTTGGAGATGGGGAAGGGGATTAGGGAAAGGAGGAATGCAGAGGGTGGCGAAGGGGATCACAAATGATCAAGATATAATATCTATATGTACCAATACACTAAAACAAATGTAAATATTATGTATTGCCAACATATATCAATAAAAATACCTGAGCAATGGAAATACTGCCTCCTCCTCAAAAAAGATTGAATGGTCCTTTAACTCCTTCATCTCAGGATATTATTAATATTTTGTACATTTCCGGTTTTCATTCACTTTATTCTCTCTTTGAAAATATGGTTTAGGCTTCTTAAGTGGTAGTAATTTTTTGTATAGCATCTAGGATTTATTATGCCAAGCAATTTGGAAAATCAAATGCTTTCTACAATGAACATAGGACAGTACCAGAAGTTCTAGTTATTATACTGCTGTGACTGCAGAAGTACTTTTTTTTTTTTGAGATAGAGTCTCACTTTGTAGTTCAGCCTGGCCCTGAACTCACCATGTAGCCCAAGCTGGCCTCGAACTCTTGGTGATACTCCTGCCTCAGCTTCCTGAGTGCTGAGATTACAGGTGTGAGAAGGAGAAGTAATTCCATTATTTGGGGACTTTAGTTTCTTCATCTGTTTTTTAAAAAGTAGAGGATGGGGATTGGATATTATCTTTCTGTATTAAAATCCAAAGCCACACATTGTCCCATTTAACCGACCCACTACATTATCTAGAAAGCAGAATAAAATATGAAGAGCATAGATTTTGGAGTTGGAAAAAATAAATTGAAGTTTATCTCTAATATTTAGCAGGTAGGGAAACTTGTGGTGTGATATCTCTCCTGTCTCAGTTTCTTCATCTTTTAAACAGAAATAATGTCTTTCTCACAGGGTTGTTGCAAGGATTAAGTTAGATAATGCATGGAAACCACCTGACATCATGCTAGCACATAGAAATCATACTGGTAAGTATTACTACTATCACAATCATGTGACAAGCAGCCGGCTGCTCCCTAACCCCTTGAGAGTTCTGGGGCAGGGACTAGATTCGTGCAAAGAAAGAGGCGAGTTGATCTAGTCCCCTGTTAGTTTGCCCACTGGACCTTGGGTTCCTGAAGGACATTTGCCTGTCACCTTTTCTTTTCCTGCTGACATTTTTCGCCACACTTCCCCGCCCTCTCCCCACAGCTCTGCCTTCCTATATATCTCTTTTGGGCCTCTGGAAGACACTGCAGGATCCTTTACCATTTCTTTGTTCTCAGGGCAGACTGTGGAGTGTGCAGATGTAGCTCAAACTGGTAGCTGTTTGCCCGTTACTTCAGCGGCCCAGAGGGCTCCGGAGATAGAGTGACTTCAGCTTGAGGGAGTTTGCTCATTGGCTTCTCAATTCCCAGGGACTTTTTTCTTCCTGAAAGGGAATTAACAGGCGAGTCTACCGTTGCTTTGACAACAAACTTCTAACCTCTGCCCAACTCTCCGGAATGAGAACATATCTATTAATACGCTCCATAGACAGGGGAGTTGAGTTGCTCAACGCAAATTTTCTTTCAGGTGCAAAACAGCTCACCGGGCTTAGCTAGTCTCGGCGGGGTGGCGCTGCGGTTAAACGCTGGGAAAGCGGAGAGCCCCTGCTGCGGAAAAGTGAAAGTATATCCGCAACAGGTGGCACCGGCTGCAAGGGAGTGCGTTTGAGAGGACTGATGGCGGTCGGGCGCAGGAAAACTTTGCAAAGCAGGCAAGTGGGGTCTGTTCTCCTTTTCATGTGCATAACTGTGGGGAGTGCAGCAACCATCCGCTACTCGGTGGCGGAGGAGATGGAAAGTGGCTCTTTTGTGGCCAATGTGGCTAAGGACTTAGGGTTGGAGGTAGGGCAGCTGGCTGCGCGTGGGGCGCGGCTGGTTCCGGAGGGCAACAAGCTGCATTTCCGGCTCCACCGCAAGACAGGAGATTTGTTCGTGAGGGAGAAACTGGATCGGGAGTCGCTTTGTGGCAAGGCCGACCCGTGCGTTCTGCACTTTGAAATTGTCCTGGTGGAGCCGCTGCAGTCCTTCCGCGCAGAAGTCAGGGTATTTGATATCAATGACAACGCTCCCGTTTTTCTAAACAAGGAGCCGCTGTTAAAGATTCCAGAGAGTACCCCTTTGGGTTCACGTTTTCCTCTGCAGAGCGCCCAGGATCTGGACGTGGGCCTCAACGGTCTCCAAAACTACACCCTGAACGCCAATGCATATTTCTACCTGCACACCCGCTTCCGCAGCCACGGGCCCAAATACGCCGAGCTAGTGCTGGATAAACCCCTGGATAGAGAGGAGCAGCCTGAAGTCAACTTGACAATTACCGCAGTGGATGGCGGGTCCCCGCCCAAGTCTGGCACCGCCCACATCCGTGTGGTGGTTCTGGATGTCAACGACCACGTGCCCCAGTTCTCGCGACTGGTATACCGTGCTCAGGTACCAGAGGACAGCGCCAACGGTTCTTTAGTGGCCATGGTGACTGCCACGGACCTAGATGAGGGAACCAACAAGGAGATAACTTACTCGTTAGCTCAAAACCCAGAAGCAATTCTCCGGACTTTTCAGATTGACTCTCAAACTGGAGAGGTTCGACTCCGAGCGCCCCTAGATTTCGAAGCTATAGAAACGTATGACATTGATGTTCAAGCTACAGATGGAGGAGGCCTCTCTGCCCATAGCAAAGTCCTGGTGGAAGTGGTGGATGTAAACGACAATCCTCCTGAAGTGATGATTTCTTCTGTGTTCAGCCCCCTTCCTGAGGACTCACCACTACACACGGTAGTGGCCCTCTTCACAATCCGAGACCGGGACCTTCGAGTGGGAGGAAAAATCACCTGCTTCCTCAAAGAAGATCTTCCTTTTGTAGTCAAACCTACATTGCGGAATTCTTATTCTCTGGTCACTGACAGAAGCTTGGACAGGGAAGACGTCTCAGGCTATAATATCACCCTCGTTGCCATGGATACTGGACCACCCAACCTGTCCACAGAGACTGTGATAGAGGTGCTAATATCTGACATCAATGACAACCCACCTGTGTTTCAGGAAGATTCCTACATCTTGACTGTTCGAGAAAACAACAGCCCTGCAATTTTTATTGGCAAAGTCCATGCTGAGGATTTAGATTTAGGTGAGAATGCGCAGGTAACATATTCTCTGCTGCCTCCCCAAAGTGGAGATCTATCAGTCTTTGCTTACATCTCTATAAATTCAGACAATGGGAAGCTCTATGCTCTGAGAACCATGGATTATGAGGCCATCCAAAATTTTCAGTTTGTGGTCAAGGCAACTGATGGAGGCCTCCTGTCACTGAGCAGCCAGGTTACTGTCAGAGTGGTTATACTGGATGACAATGACAACCGTCCAATGATCTTGTACCCACTGCAGAATGGTACTTTGCCTGGTAATGACCTGGTGCCCAGGTCTGCAGAGGCAGGCTATCTAGTGACCAAAGTGGTAGCTGTTGATGGTGACTCAGGTCAGAATTCTTGGCTTTCATACCATCTACTTAAAGCTACTGACCTTGGATTATTCTCTGTCCAACAACAAAATGGGGAAATCCGTACATTGAGGCAGGTGACTGAGAGAGATCCCATGATGCAGAAACTTGTCATTCTTGTTCAGGATCACGGCCAACCAGCTCTCTCCACTACTGCCTCACTCAACATCTTACTGGTAGAGGGCTTTTCAGAGCCCTATCTACAGTTCCGGGATCCATCCAAACACTCTCAGAAGGTAAATCCATCCACTAAATATTTGGTTATTTCTCTGGCTGTCCTTTCCTTTCTCTTTCTACTCTCTGTCACAGTGATCTTCCTTATACACATCTACCAGAAGATTAAACATAGAGACAAGTTCACAATTCAAGAACATTTGTATGATGACTGTAACTTCCCTAACAATCTGGTACAAGGAGGAGGCAATGGGTCTTTATCACAGCCTTGTTCATATGACATGTGCTCAGCCACTGGCACTGGAAATAGTGAGTTCCGGTTTCTTAAGCGCTTTATGCCCAATTTCCCTTTCCCCCATGGCTCTGGAGAGGTAAAAATAGGGGATGGCCCCTCTTTACCTCCAGATTCTAATAGGAATAGGTCTCGGGGGTCAGAGGGCCACTCTGGGGTATCTGATAACTATATGTAGCTCTAACAGCTCCTGGTGAGAAAAGAATATACTTGTACGCAAAGTTCTCCCATGTTTGCTGAAACAAAAATAGTAGTAGACTGCAGCTTTAATGGTGACAGAGGAATGCTTAGTTTGTTGAAAATGGAAAATCCAGAGGGAGGCCAGGTTAACTTAGTACAAAACAGTTATCCTGATCCCTGGGTCTTTTACCTGTAATACCTCTGTGTTTGCGATTCTCTTTCAAGAAATGTCATCATCTATGAGCATATATGTGGTAAGAACTTCTGCATTTCCATCTCCTTTATGCTAGGTAAGTAATGAGTGAGCCATTATTTATGTTTCCTCAGGAAGTTTGTTGGTTCTGGCCCAGGAAATACGTAGTCCCATGGAGCTAGCCTGCTATTTTGTCTTTATTTTCCAGTAGAAAGTTATGCATATGTAAGGAAGAGAACTTTTATAGGTAAGCAGTAATTAATGAAACATGATTAAATAAGAATTACTGAACTAGCTATATTTGATTGTATTCAATGATCTAAACTTAATGGAGTCTGGCTTAATGTCACAAATAAGGAAAGAAAATGGTGAACATCAGTGATTTTAAGACTGAATGTCACACAGCAGCAAAGTACACACACATGTACATAAGCACAAGCTGTGATCAAAATATATGGTGAATGTTTAAATTTTTTAAAATAATTTATTACAATAAAAGACACATTGTCATTAGTCCTTCTCAAAATACTTACTCTGGCTTCTAAGACACTTCTCCTTTCATTCTTGCCACTTTTTGAAGCAGTTCTTGAAGTCCTCTTTTGTCTTTATGAGGTATGATTAAAAAAACACAGTGAGCCCATGATAAATACATAATCATAATGTTCTAATAAAAATAAACATTGTTGCAAATAGGGAGGGGTGGGTAAATGGAAGGGAGGGGAGGGGAAGGGGGGAAGA
>QZML01000505.1:5656198-5696273 GCA_016801275.1 Hystrix brachyura | reverse complement strand
TTTTTTTGTGGTGCCAGGGATCGAACTCAGGCCCTTGTGCTTACAAGGCAAGCACTCTAATCACTGAGCTAAATCCCCAGCCCCCGTCTGTGCCTCTTTAATATCCAGGACAATTACCAGGCACTTTCAGTGCTCGGTGGTGAGTAGCCAATTTATAGTGGGAATGAGAAATATTCTCAGAAATATCTCTTTTTCCTCTCTTCATGTAAAGAATACTGGAGGAAAATCAATGTCTTCCAGACACCACACAGATAAATTTAAGAAATAGATGAGAAAAATGCGTAGGGGGTCTTAATAAGTTGGCAGTGATGATCATAAAAATTATAGAATACATGACTTTCCAATGAGCAAAAGAAAATTTTATCTAGCCAACAGGAACAAGGAAAAGAGGTTTTAAAGTAATAAATAAGGAAATCTTGAAATGTAATGAAGAAAATATGCATTAAAATATTGGCAACTAAAATAAGCATATAAAAATTAAGGTCATCCATTAAGTGTTGTTTGGATTAAAAACTAAGGTCCAGAAATACAGAGTCAACAAAGAACAGATTACTAATAACTGTTATATTATAAAGAAAGGTTAAATTACATCTTTATATTAACCCAATAAAACACAGAATAATGATTTTAATAGTAATCAATAGTATCTAAGACAAAAACAAAAAGAATATAGATCAATAATACATAATGATCATGAAAATATATGATTTCATGATAAAGCCTTAAGATACATAACCTTTAATAGAACCTCAAGATACATAAAGGAATAACCAGAATTCACTGACAGAAAGAGTTAAAATCAGATGATGTACCTCTTTGAGAAACTTGTAGCTCAAACAAACAAAGATAAAAACAGACATGGAATACATAAAAACACAATTGATGCATAAGAATATATAGGGAGAAATAAATCTATCATAACAGAAAAAAATACATTCTCTTGGGCCTTATATAGGATGATTTCAAATCTGACTAGTTATAGTCTACAAAAGAATAAAAAAATCCAGGAAAATCCAAGCATAAATGTGGATATTTATGCAAAATGCAATAAAGTGTTATTTTGAGCCAATGTTATCAATTATTCTGATAATGTATATAGGTAATTATAATTTGTTATTCAAATACCATTCTATTGACACCTAAATAGCAAATTATTTACTAATATTTGAATTAAAGAGGAAATCCTTAGAAAAAATTATAATGTTCTGAGTACTCAAGAACAATGAAAACATTACAAGTGAAAATTTGTGGGGCAGAGATAAAAGAAGCATTTAAATTGCAATATTTGGTTTTAAATATATACTTCTGAAAAAATGAAAGCAAATGAATCTAAATATTTTATAAAGCAATAAGAAAACTTATGGGAATAAAAGGAAGAAATAAAGATAAGGGTAGAGCTTGATGAAATTATAAATAAATAATACAGGATAGTCAAAACTAATGCAGTCATTTTGAAAAAAAAACTACATAATAGAAAACTTACAGAAGGCTGGTGTAGTTATTATTTTTCTAGAGTCAATGATTTGCAAGAAAGCAGATTTAAGACAGGACAAGTCCAAGTTGTAACATTCACACACACAAGCCAAATGCAGGAAGCATGCAGAACATCTTCCTATGCACTGGAGACCCAAAGATCCAATCAAGGGCTGGGAGCCCACAGCAGTGTCTCATGTACATCTGTGTCTGCACTAAAAGGCTGAAGAAATCTATACAGGATATGGTGCTTGCAGCAAAGAAAACCAGAGAGCCTCTGAAGTGAACAGCAATCACCTCAATGACAGCAAGGCCCCGAACTCCTTCTGTGACAAGAACA
The DNA here is from genome assembly GCA_016801275.1 of Hystrix brachyura. Classification (NCBI taxonomy): domain Eukaryota; kingdom Metazoa; phylum Chordata; class Mammalia; order Rodentia; family Hystricidae; genus Hystrix; species Hystrix brachyura. Next base: position 5,694,460 of record QZML01000505.1, on the reverse strand, counting down.
GTCAAATTCCCGTCAAGAGAACTCGCCATAGCAGAGCTTCTCCTGGGAAATAGCCAGTGCTACCTTCTGCTCCTGTTCTCCTTTATGTTGTGTCAGAAATAATCTTCAGGTGGATCTTCTATACCCAGAACCACACCAACTCAGTTCAGCTGGGCGTTCCTACTCAAATTGACCACATAATAAGTTCACCACAGCCGGCCAAAAAGAAAGGGCAAATAATTAATAATTAAAAAGTACAGGAGAAGTAGCTATAAAATCTATGCTAATTAAACAACATATTATGAAAACCTAAGTGTTTCAATAAAATACAGAAAATAGAAAAATAAATGACAAACTGGTACAGAATGTCATGGAAAATTTGAGTGCATAATAACCATTAAAATAATTGAAAGGAATAATCACAGACTTAACATCCCCCAACAAAGAACTAATCTGGATGGTTTATCAGATATTAAATAAATAATAGTCATAAGAAAAAAATAGTTCAACATTTATGCATAGTACACACATAAGGAATTATATACCATATACTACAGATTTTAAGGCAAAAATATTTATGTATTTACTTCAATATTTAAGATTTCTGTTCAAAAATGGGCATAGTTGAAAAAAATAAGAGTTACATGGCAGAATGGGAAAAAAGTTTCCAATGGTTAAAATCAACAAATATTTGGTATTCAGAATTCACAAAAGGGCTCATGGCAAATAAGTATTTAAAAGACAGGAAATACTATAGTAAAACAGGGAAGAACACAGGAAAAAGTGCCTACACTCATGCATAACCACAGAAATATAATTTAAAAACACAATCACCTTTATACTTAGCAAAATGGAAGAAAAAAAGACAAAGCTAGAAAATACAAGGCATTGCTAAGGATGTGAGGTAATGACAATTATCCTCATCTAAAGGAAGTGCTCCCTGGTAACGGTAATTGCAGCAAACATTTTAGAAATATTTGATGAAAATAAATAATTTATTCAGACACTGGACAAATATCACAGAAATTGTTGCACTGATTTGTAAGGAAATATATACAATGAGTCCATCATGGTCTTGATTATATAGCTGGGTATTAAGTAAGCCATAGCTGTCTAACCCCAGAAGAAAGAAGGTACAAAATGGTAACAGCAATGCATAATATTAAACATCATATAGAAGAGAGATGCAACAAACCAGATATACAAAATGAACATGACTGCACCTTCAAAAACTCAATTTGAGTTTTTAGAAAAGCTAAAAATGGAATAAGAAATTTAAGATGCATATCCAATGAATATTAATACATATTTAGAGGGACAAAAATTATAAAATATTTTATAAATATGCACATATTTTTAAAGACAGATACTAAATATATTAGGCTGAAAAACCATATATATACATAAATATATATACACATATATATACATACATATGCTGAAAGGAGAAAATGAAGTAATAAAAGGAGAGGTTTTCAGCAAGACCAAACTTGATAATGTAGTATTATCTGAGGAATATGATTAACTATCTCGGCACCTAGGATTAAAATGAAATAGAATGTGTTATTCCAATAATTAGACTAAAAAAGAAAAGAAGAAAGAAAAGAAAATTCAATGGGAAGCAGGAAAGGAGAAATACTCCCCAGAAAATTTGAAGTACAGTTCAAATTGGAAGAAAAATGAACCTAAATGTATTAGTATCACAATAAAGGCAAACAGTATATCTACCAAAAGACAAAAATATCACCATAGATAAAGAAAAATAATATAGCAAAATGTTGGAGACATAACTAAAAATTTCTCTGTGTAACAATGTTCGAGTGTTTGTAACCAACTACTACACACTCAGTAACAGAAAACACTACAGATGTGTTACTTTACAGTTTTGTAGGCCAGATATGTGATATAGGTCTTACAGGGCCAGAATCATTGTCTGCAGGGATACATTGCTCTCTGAAGGTTGTAAAGGGAGAGTCTGTTTTCTGGCCTTTTCCTGCTTCTAGAAGTCCCTTCCATCATTTTCAAAGGCAGCAATATTGCATCTTTCTATACCTTTGCTCCAAACTCCCATTTCCCCTTCAATCTCCTCCCATGATTCTCTCTTCCAATTTTAATGATCCTTGGATTACATTTGGGCCCAATAATCTAGGAAAATCTCTTTAGGAACACTTAAGAACTATAATTTTATTTGAAACCTTATTTTCCTATACTATATAAGAGAACAAATTCACAGGTTCCAGAGAGTAAGATGCAAACATTATTCTGATTACAATAAACAGGAAGGATAAATTAAAGGCACAGAAAACATACTTCAGAGACACTAAATATGAATATTAGTTATCAGAGTATCAATATCAGAAAACCTATGAATATCAGAAAAGGTGTCATAATGCTGAAAGCATTATACAACAGTTATGAAATTAAACATATGTAATACATCCTCAAATAATAAAGCTAATAGATTTTATAATAAAATTGGTAAATTCATAATAAATGTGATCTTAAACAGATTGGTCTCTGCAGTTGATTGATGGAACCAAACAGAAAATAGCTAGGAAACACAAATTTGAATTAGAATAATTCAAGGAATGGGATTGGTTTTAAAAAATACAGAATTCTGTACTCCATCATTTAAATGTGCCCATTTTTAAGTATACATAAAATATTTAAATAAGATGACAACATATTAGATCACAAAGTAATTCTAACAAATAAGAACAGTCTATATCATGAAGACAATATCTTCTGACCTTCGTTTAATTAAATTACAAATGAATAATTAAAAGATCATGAATCTCATGTGGATATGTCTAAAACTTAAACTAATGAGCAAAATAATTCATAAGAAAAATCTTAAAATGTTTCTTGTGTGATAATAAAAATAGTATACACCAAAATTTGAAAGATGCAACTATACATGCTACTTAAAAAGTTAACCCTAGATGTTTAAACTTGAAAAAGTAATAAAGCACCAACTCAGAAAATTACACGACATTAACATAATAAACCCAAAATAAATTAGAGAGAAAAAAAACAATGAGGAGAAAAAGAAATAAACAGGACAGAAAATTAGAATAAATAGAATTACAAGCCAAAAACTAGTTCTCTAAAAAGTTTTGTAAAAAAATACACAGTTATGTTGTTGAGAAAAGAAAAAAGAAAATACATGTAACATCCAGAATGAAGAAGTGGACAAAAACAAAAGATGTAGTAGCAATTAATGATTCAAAAGAAAAACCTAGGAACAACTTTAGGAGTATGACTCTTCTAGAAAAACAGGCTGAAGGAAGAAAGTAAAATTGAATAGACTTACTTTTATTAAAATATCTGAAGAGTTAAATATGTACAATACATATCTCCAGGTAGAAAAATGTGCTCAGATTTTTTTTTCATACAGGGCTGGGGAGATAACTCAGTGGTAGAGTGTTTGACTTGCATGTGTGAGTGCCTGAGTTCAATCCCCAGTACGGCGAGAAGAATAAGAATAAATATAAGGACAATTTTTCCATACAAATTCTATCAAAACAAAAGAAAATGTTGGTGACGATGTAGAGAAAAGGAATTCTCGTACACTGTAGGTGGAAATGCAAATTGGTATAGCCACTATGGAGAACAGTATGAAGGTTCTTTATAAGACTAGAACTACCAGATAATCCAGCTATCCCACTTCTGGGTATATATCTAAAGGAAATGATATTAGCATATCAAGGAGATGTTTGCATGCCCATGCTTATTGTCACACTATTTACAATAACTAAGACATGGAATTGACCTGGATGCCAATTAGCAGATAAAGAAAATGTGTTATATATAGTTAATGGAATATTATTCAGTCATAAAAACCAACGCTACACTATAATTTGCAGTAAAAAAAATAAATGAACTGGAGGACATTATGTTAAGTGAAATAAGTCTGACACTGAAAGACAACTTTTGCATGTTCTCTCATATGAAAATGCTTAATTAAAAGACAATTAAAATGTATGCTAGTGATTCTAGAGCCTGGAAACAGTGGGGCAATGAGAGAGTGGAAGGTTAGATAACATGTATCCAAACACAGAAGTAACAAGTTCCAGTGTTCTACAGAAGACAATGGCAGGGGTTACAGTTCAGAATAACCTATTACCTTTTCTATGAGCAACTAGAAGAGAGGAGCTGGAAGAGTCCAAATACAAAATAATGAAAAGGAAATGTCAATTATCCTGATTTTCAGTACATACTGCATATCTGCATTGAAATATCACACTGTACACCATAAATATGTGTAACTATTATGTGTGAGGCAAACTAAATGTTTTTCAATGATTAAGGAGATGGACATTCAAAGTTTCCCTGATTTGATTGTTATATACTGCATACATGTATCAGATAATCACCCATCACTCCATATTTGTACAATCAAAATAGTAAAAATAAAATATATATGAAAGAAATTCTTGTATTTGCTAAATGTTACAATTTCATTTCAAATTACACATTAACTGAACTCGATCACATTCCAATAATCCAAATGAATTCTCGGGAATTACTAGGAAGCAGAAAGAAGAAATCTTATGAAAGACTAATTGATTCTTTAAATTTCACACAGAAGTCTTAGAAAATAATTGGATGGTATCTTCCAAAGGGCCCACACTAGAAACATATATAACCAGGTGTGGTGGTGCATGTTTGTAATCCCAGCATTTGGGAGGCTGAGGCAGGGGGATCACCAAAAGTTCAAGGCCATCCTGGGCTACATAATGAGTTCAAGGTCAGCCTGAACTACATAGGAAGACCCTGTTTCAAAAACAAAAACAAGAAATAGGGCTGGGGATGATCCTGCGTGGGAAGGTTCTGGGTTCAATCCCAGTGCAAAAAGCGGCTCAGAAGAAGAGAGTAGAGACAGCTATTCTTGGCATTCTTTTTGGATTCCAGATAAAAGGTAGAGAAAAATTTACCTTTTGGAATAACATAATTTTATGGTTCTAATTTCAATAATTTTTCTTGGCCTAGCTAATTGTTCATAGCAATAGATATTGGTGGTTTAGTTGTCTTATCTTTTTATCAATGTCATACAGATCTGTTAAGAAGCTAGAAACCTATTTCCTCTTTATTGTTAAGCAGAGAAAAGCTCATACCTAGTCTCCTTTGACTTTTCCTTTTTCGGGGGCTGCTGGGGATCGAACTCAGGGTCTTGAGCTTGCTAGGCAAATGCTCTACCACTTACCTGAGCTAAATCCGCAACCCCTGACTTTACTTAAAGGTAAGGAACCCTAAAACATCTTTAAGTGGAGTGTCCTAACAGATATCATAAAATTTAACAAGGAATTCTGTTCCTAAAATGATCATCTGTATAACTTCTCTGAGAAGGTCAGGCTGTGTAAACTCATCTTTTGCTTTTCTTGTTATTTCATAAATGAAGCTGATGATAAATAGCAACCTACTTTTCAGCAGTATTGGGCTTTGGTTACTTAATTCAAATATCTATTTACTTGATTGATCGGTAATTTTTACTTTTTATTTGAAATAAAATCAATTGGTGCTTTTGATGACACTGATAACACAAAACCAAAGCAGATATAAGACTACAAGAAAAATAATTGTAGAAATAGATGTTTTTCGTTACATATGTCATAAATCCAATGAATTGCTATGTAGTTTAATTAGGTAGAAGGTAAATGTGTATTAATTTCTACTGCTTTCTTATTCATTAAACATAAAAACTAATCAATTCCTTACTAATTTGTATCCCAGCATCTCCAACACATTAAAGTGAAATGTCATGAAAGATAGACCAAAAAAAGTTACCTATCTTTTCTTTGTGTCAGTATTTAATATTTTCTAATATGGTTTAAAAAATTAAAGGTGATCCAAAACAATATGCTTTAAATAAAACCTACTTGTCAGTGCTGATGTATTTATAATAGCTGCTGAGAAAATTAAGATACACACTATTCAATATCCTGGCTAATAAATGCATAACACAAAATATTTGGTTTCTGCATTTGCCCTCTTGAAAACAAATTTGTTCTGGAGAGTATGAGACACTAAGAGGGGTCATGTGATGGCACTGCAGGCTCAGATGGTGATTAAACCAGACTGCAAATACAATGATGTAGGTCCCATATACATTGTGCTATCTGTGGGAAGTACACAGGAAATTTGAGAATCTGGTGGCATAAATAACAGAAAGATTAATGTAAGCAAACTTTTGCAGGGCCGTATTTGGTGGAAGGTGTTAGAAGGAATAGGGAGATACTTAAAGTTCAATCTAAAACAACATCTGATTCTATTTTAGTTAACATGTCCTATTAAGGGTACTAAAATGCAGAATTCTGTTCCAGAAGTACTGGAGGCTGCCTCCTTCATTGCTCATTTAGTGGAGGTTTTAAGCCTGAGGGTGGGCAAGGTAAGGAGTGGGTACAATGAAAGGGTATTAACATTTCTAGAGATACTGTGATAGCATTTCAAATCAGCATACTCAGGATTTGATACAAAATGGAGTGGATCCGGCATACAGACCAGTGAGAGATTGGTGCACGAGAAAATATATGTTCATGAGTATTATTTTCTCTGGAATCTCTTAGATATTAATTTTTGAGAAGTCAGAATTTTGTAATTTCAGTACTCTGGGAGACTGAGGCAGGAAGATCACACATTTGAGCCTGGGAAACATAGTAAACATGAGAGATCCTGTCTCAAAAAATTAAAGAGGGCTGGGGATTTAGTTCTGTGTGAAGACCCCCAGTTCAATCCCCAATACAACAAAAAAGTTATTTTTTCTTCAACTTCTGAAAGTTGGCAGAGATGTCATTTTCTACATCACCTATTTTTGTCTCCTTTATGTTATCTCATATTTATAAGTGCTTAGTTCAGAGAACCTATCAAAAATAAATAATATGCTTAGTAAAATGTATACTTAGTTAGATTTCCAGTGGCCTACTGGTCATCATCTACCTTTATATTGTGAATGATCTTCACTACATCTTAAAATTGTGCAACATTTATAAAGAGTTGTTTTTCAAGACTTGGGTGCTAGATTTTATTGCCTTAGATTAATTTATTGACTTAGATTAATTGTATTAAGTGTTCAATGGAAATAAAACATTTTGAATTATAATATCAACATAAAATGATAATCATAAAAAGCAAAAAATAGTATCAACAGGATAGAATTAGAGATCTTTCTAAATGTTAAGAAAGGACCTTGTGGTTGTCCAATTCATTTTCATACAATTACAGAAATTAAATGATAGCTTTAAAAATGTTAGACCATTATTACATTTAATAAATCATCCATTCCAGTCATCTGGAAATACAAGGGATAGAAGGATGAGTTAAATGACACCATGAGGAAGAAAAGCAAACAAATCCAGGATACTGGACATCCCATAAGGCAACTTGTCCTGGACACTTCAAAAAATCGAATGTCATAAGAGGAACTATTCTAGAGTCAACAGACATAATACCCAATATAGTCATAGAACTTGATTTAAAAAGTTTCTAACACATTTCTTACAACAAGTAGGTAAGAAAAGTGCATTTGTAAAGAGACTTCAACAGCAAATGTGGCCTCTTATCATAGTTGAAGAAAACAGGAGGATGATAGTAGAAGGAAAACTAGTGAGATTTAATAGACATTGTTTTAAAAATAATATTGAGGAATTATTGTTAATTTTCACAGGTGTGATAATGGTACCAAACCCGGGTCTAGAAGCTCATCTCACAGAAAAACCAATGTCCAAGAGACAGATGTTAGGGAGAAAGAGATGATTTATTCTATCAGTGGCCAAAGAAAGTAGAAGGAGCTTTGTTTTCAAACTTAGTTTTTCCACTTGAGGGAAAAGTTACAAATACAGGACAATGAAGGACAGAGATAGGCTAATAAAGCTGAAGAATATTCATGTCTTTTTTTCATGTCTTTTCTGGGAATAAATGGAAATCTTTCAGGAATTGGGGTGCCACTATTTTGCTCCTTTCATGGTCTGGTGTTTCTGCTCATGGTGACTGGTAGGTGTCTTTATCTTTGAGTGACAAGGGGTGGAAGACAGTAACAGTGACAGTCTAGGTCAGGTTAATCCTGTATTATAGTCTTGGACAAAACATTTGCTAAATGATCAACATGTCTACATGCAGAGTAACATCTTACTCAAAGTTAAGAGGATAGACAATGTGAATACAGAGATGACAAGAATTTTTATCCTGTTCCAGGCACCATTGGACATCTGAAGGACCGAAAGTTGAGTCAGTGTTTCAGCAAAAGATGACTTCAAATCCCTAAAAAGTAACCCAGACAGCTTTTGCAATCATAACCCATGTAGCAAAGGTGTTATTTAAAGCAGGGTTAGTGGGAAACTAATAACATATTGCCCAAATGTGAGGCTTCCAAACTTAGAGATTTTTAAGTCAACTAAAGTGAAGCTAGAGGAAATTTTTTATCTTTTTCCTTCGTAATGAAAGTAGCATTATGATCATGTGGGATGTCTTTATATTTAGAAAATAAATCCTGAATATCTGAGGTGAAGAATCATGATGTCTACAAGTCACTTTTTTTTTTTTCCGGTGCTGGGGATCGAACTCGAGACCTTGTGCTTACGAGGTGAGCACTTTAACCACTGAGCTAAATCGCCAGCCCCAAGTAACCTTTGATTTGATCAGTAAAAGAACTTTTTATTCTTAAAAGATTGATAGGATAAATGTGGCAAAATATAAAGTTATTTAGTTTGAATGAAGGATACAGCTGTGTTTATTGTGTAGTACTTTTAACATTTCTAAATATTTGAAAATTTTCCTAATGCAAATTTAAAAAATTTATTGTAACAGACTTGTTAGAACAATCTTAGGTTTTACAAAAAATTGAACAGACAGTGCAGAGTTCCAGCCTACCCTTTCTCTGCCATTCAGTTTCCTGCATCGTTAATATCCTGCCTTACTGTTGCACCTGTGCTAAAACTGTTGAGCTCATATTGATAAATTATTAACTGAAGTCCATGGTTTGCATTAGGGTCAGCTGTCTGTGTTACACTATTGCATGAATTTTTACAAATGCTTAATGATATGTCTCTATCATTACAATATAATGAAGAAAAATTTCACTCTTCTAAAAATCACCTGTTTGGAGCTGGAGATTAAGCTCAGTGGTTAGAGTGCTTGCCTTGCAAGCACAAGGCCCTCAGTTTGAGCCCCAGCACCAAAAAAAAGTCACCTGTTTCATCTTTTTACTCTCATTTCTTTCTCCCCTAGCAACCACTCATATTTTAATGTCTCTATAATTTTGCTTTTACCAGAATATCATGTAGTTGTAACAATATAATATATTGTCTTTCCACATTGGTTTCTTTCACCAAGAAGTGTTCATTTAAGTTTCTTCTATGTGTTTTTGTGGCTTGATAATCTATTTTTTACTGAACATTTAAAAGATACAAGGGACAGTAACTTAAAAAACTTGATAATAAACTGCAACATATATACTTTGGAATCTGATTTAACAAATTATCTCCTTAAAGACACCTTAAAAATAATTGAGGAAATTTCAGTATTTACTTTGTAATTGATACTATTAAATTATTGAATTTGCTAGATGTGACAATTGCATTGAGGGTATATAAAATGTTAGATCTATTAGAAAGGAAAATAAAAGTTTTGACATTCATAAAAAGAAATTATGTAGCTGATTCTGGAGATTTTTCACGTGGCTCAATCATATCAAAATTTAGGGGAATGTGAAGAAGGAGCAATGCAAGAAAGAACCATGAGTAATAATATTTCAGTGTCCAACAGAACATTCTTATTGAATTCCCAGCTTGTCCTGGGTCTCCATGCTTTTCATTTGGACCTGAGTGTGAGAATGGTAACCTAACCACCATCCATAAATACACATGCCCAATCTCTGAATAAAAAAACTTGCAACTTTCTAGTCAGAGTCTTCTTCCCACCAAATCCTAGGACTGTGGTCATTCTTCAGTTTTTAAATTTGATTTTTACCCTGGGGCCTCTTGGATCTATGATAAAACTGGAGTGGTTTATCTATGCTTTTCATTCAGTACGGATGAAATGAAAGTCTTTTGAAACGCAGATAAGACTTTAATACATAGGAAAACACTGATTGAAAATAATTTAAATCTGAAAGAAAGCGTTGGGATTTTCGTTTTAGAGAAAACAAATGCTTAGAAAAGACGCAGGGTGGCGCTGCAGCCTTACAAGTAGAACTAACAAAGCAAACACCCTGCTACTTAACCCAGATACTCAGTTAAAGCAAAGGAGGAAGAGGAGGCATTCTAAGGTGCTTGTTCATGAATATCGAGGATCTAGGACTGCACAATTATCCCAGTATCTGCGAGATATTGGGAGACAGAGTCAGCGACAACGTGAGCAGGAGCAGTACCGGGTTTGCTGGGACATCAGCAGGCGATGGAGGCCGGAGAGGGAAAGGAGTGCATTCGGACACAAAGGCAAGTCCTGATACTCTTTGTTTTGCTGGGCATAGCTCTGCCTTGTTCTGAGTCTAGGCGCTATTCAGTGGCCGAGGAATCTGAGAGTGGCTCCGTTGTGGTCAATTTGCTAAAAGACCTGGGGCTGGAGATAGAAGAACTAGGGGTGCGGGGGCCTCGGGTCGTTTCCAAGGGGAAAAAAATGAGTTTACAGTTAGACAGACGAACCGGAGATTTATTATTAAGCGAGAAACTGGACCGGGAGGAGCTGTGCGGCCCCACCGAACCCTGTGTATTACCTTTCCAGGTGTTGCTGGAAAACCCCTTGCAGTTTTTACAGGCTGAGCTACAGATTAGGGACATAAATGATCATTCTCCAGTGTTCCTAGACAAAGAAATAATTTTGAAAATTCCAGAAAGTATCACTCCTGGAACCACTTTCCTACTAGAACAGGCTCAAGACTTAGATGTAGGAAGCAACAGTCTCCAAAATTACACAATCAGCCCCAACTTTTACTTTCATCTTAAAATACAAGACAGTCCTGAAGGTCTAGTACCACAGCTGGTGCTGGACAAAGTACTGGATCGTGAAGAACAGCCTGAAATCAGGTTAATCCTCACAGCCCTGGACGGTGGAACCCCACCCAGATCCGGCACCACGCTGGTCCTCACTGAAGTATTGGACGTCAATGACAACGCGCCACAGTTCACAAAGCTGCTCTATGACGTGCAGGTCCCTGAGAATAGCCCCGTAGGATCCCAGGTGGCCACCGTCTCTGCCAGGGATTTAGATATTGGAACTTATGGACAAATATTGTATGTATTTTCCCGAGCCTCGGAAGACATTCGCAAAACATTTCAAATAAATGCAAAATCGGGAGAACTCCTTTTAAAACAGAAACTAGATTACGAATCAATTCAGACTTACACAGTAAATATTCAGGCGATAGACGGTGGAGGCCTTTCTGGAAATTGTGTAGTATTTATCCAAGTGATCGATTTAAATGACAACCCTCCGGAACTAACCATGTCCACACTTAACAATCAGATACCAGAAAACTTGCAGGAAACCGTAATTGCTCTGTTCAGTGTTTCAGATCCTGACTCTGGAGACAACGGTAAGACCGTCTGCTCCATCCAAGATGAGCTTCCTTTCTTCCTGAAACCCTCTGTGGAAAATTTTTACACCCTTGTGTCTGAAGGAGGACTAGACAGAGAGAGCAGAGCCGAATACAACATCACCATCACCGTCACCGACCTGGGCACGCCCAGGCTCAAAACCCAGCACAACATAACCGTGCAGGTCTCCGACGTCAACGACAACGCCCCGACCTTCACCCAAACCTCCTACACCCTCTTCGTCCCCGAGAACAACAGCCCCGCCCTGCACATCGGCAGCGTCAGCGCCACAGACAGAGACGCGGGCACCAACGCCCAGCTCACCTACTCGCTGCTGCCGCCCCACGAGCCGCACGCCGGCCTCGCCCCGCTGGTGTCCATCAACGCGGACACCGGGCAGCTGTTCGCGCTGCGGGCGCTCGACTACGAGGCCCTGCGCGCCTTCGAGTTCCGCGTGGGCGCCGCCGACCGAGGCTCGCCCGCGCTCAGCAGCCAGGCGCTCGTGCGCGTGCGCGTGCTGGACGCCAACGACAACGCGCCCGTCGTGCTGTACCCGCCGCAGAACGCGTCCGCGCCCTGCGCCGAGCTGCTGCCGCGCGCCGCCGACGCCGGCTACCTGCTGACCAAGGTGGTGGCGGTGGACGCCGACTCGGGCCAGAACGCCTGGCTGTCCTACCAGCTGCTCAAGGCCACGGAGCCCGGGCTGTTCAGCGTGTGGCCGCACAACGGCGAGGTGCGCACGGCCAGGCCGCCGGGCGAGCGCGACGCGCCCAAGCACAGGCTGCTGGTGCTGGTGCGCGACAATGGCGCGCCGCCGCTGTCGGCCAGCGTCACGCTGCACGTGCTGCTGGTGGACGGCTTCTCGCAGCCCTACCTGCCGCGGCCGGAGGCGGCGCCCGAGCGCGCGCCGGCCGACCCGCTCACCGCCTACCTGGTGGTCGCGCTGGCCGCCGTGTCCTCGCTCTTCCTCGTGTCGGTGCTGCTCTTCGTGGCCGTGCGGCTGTGCAGGAGGAGCAGGGCGTCCGCGCTGGCTGGCTGCTCGGCGCCCGAGGGCCACTTTGCGGGCCGCCTGGTGGACGTCAGCGGCGGGGGGACCCTGGCGCACAGCTACCGCTATGAGGTGTGTCTCACTGGAGGCTCTGGGACTGGTGAGTTCAAATTCCTGAAGCCTCTGTCCCCTAACCTGGTGGTTCAGGACACTGGGAGAGAAGTTAGAGAGAATCCCAGCTGTAGGAACAGCTTTGTATTCAGCTAAGTTTGATTTGGCTCAGTGCAACTCCCATTAATTTTTGCAAAGTGCCCGAAGCAATGATTTCCTTCAAGAAATAATACTGTTCTCTACATATTCTTAGTACCGTTGAGACCCTGTGCACGTCTCTAATAGCACTAAATTTGTTCCTGTTTTACTGGTATCAGTTGCATCTACCATTTTTGTTACACTGATAGTATGTATTTTCTGCATATTTAATCTTTTGATTATCTTTCTATAAGTAACTCAAGAAATATAAAAATTTAGTTGTAATGAACTTGTATTTATGAACTACTCTAAGGCGTCCACGAGATCTTGACTATTTAAATATTCTTGTTGAAACACCCCCCCCCCCTTAGTACTGGTAACTGAATCCCAGTGTCTTCTCGCCGAACAATATCCCCAGGCCTCTTTTCAGTTTTTAACACAGGGTTTCCCTGAGTCACTAAATTTCCCAGGCTGGGCTCCACCTTGCAATCCTGACTCAACGTCCCAGAGTGTGTTGGCACCTTCACAATTTTATTAGGATCAGAATGTGTCAAACTTTTATTACTACTTTGGTCTTTCAGGTTTACTGTGCTACCAATTTAAGCCCCCTGAGTACCCAAGAACATACAAACCTAGCACACTTGTTTTTCCAAATTGTATATAATCATGCACTTCATTAAAATATTAATAACACAAAAATTGTGACCCTCTTCCTGTTGTGAGCTCCAGTTATGCTAGGGATTATTTTTTTTAATTGCTACCTACCTAGCACACTGTAAGTGTTCCAAAAATGGTAAGACTAAATTTTTTAAATAATTCTCATTAAATAGAAATTGAAGAGAAAACATAATTTGTCATTTCTTTTACTAAATAAAACTGTTAAATCACTGCGTGGTGAATCTCCAGAACTCTAACCCTAAGGGTCCCTGTGCTCACCACAGTGGGCTGGAGGAGGGACATATTTGTTGATACTTCCTTTCCCTTCCCTAGCTCCCCGAGAACAACAACCCCGCCCTGCACATCGGCAGCGTCAGCGCCACAGACAGAGACGCGGGCACCAACGCCCAGCTCACCTACTCGCTGCTGCCGCCCCACGAGCCGCACGCCGGCCTCGCCCCGCTGGTGTCCATCAACGCGGACACCGGGCAGCTGTTCGCGCTGCGGGCGCTCGACTACGAGGCCCTGCGCGCCTTCGAGTTCCGCGTGGGCGCCGCCGACCGAGGCTCGCCCGCGCTCAGCAGCCAGGCGCTCGTGCGCGTGCGCGTGCTGGACGCCAACGACAACGCGCCCGTCGTGCTGTACCCGCCGCAGAACGCGTCCGCGCCCTGCGCCGAGCTGCTGCCGCGCGCCGCCGACGCCGGCTACCTGCTGACCAAGGTGGTGGCGGTGGACGCCGACTCGGGCCAGAACGCCTGGCTGTCCTACCAGCTGCTCAAGGCCACGGAGCCCGGGCTGTTCAGCGTGTGGCCGCACAACGGCGAGGTGCGCACGGCCAGGCCGCCGGGCGAGCGCGACGCGCCCAAGCACAGGCTGCTGGTGCTGGTGCGCGACAATGGCGCGCCGCCGCTGTCGGCCAGCGTCACGCTGCACGTGCTGCTGGTGGACGGCTTCTCGCAGCCCTACCTGCCGCGGCCGGAGGCGGCGCCCGAGCGCGCGCCGGCCGACCCGCTCACCGCCTACCTGGTGGTCGCGCTGGCCGCCGTGTCCTCGCTCTTCCTCGTGTCGGTGCTGCTCTTCGTGGCCGTGCGGCTGTGCAGGAGGAGCAGGGCGTCCGCGCTGGCTGGCTGCTCGGCGCCCGAGGGCCACTTTGCGGGCCGCCTGGTGGACGTCAGCGGCGGGGGGACCCTGGCGCACAGCTACCGCTATGAGGTGTGTCTGACGGGAGGGTCTTCTGAGACCAGCGATTTCAAGTTCCTGAAGCCAGTTATCCCCAACTTCGTTGGTCAGGATTCGGAGGGTTAGTGATGAAAACCCGAGTTTCAGGAATAGCTTTGAGTTCAGTTAAGTATTAATAAGAATCTAGTGAATTTGGGCTCAGTTAATTTGTGGAAAGTCCTGTTTTTTATTGCTTTGTCCTTTGGAGATTTTTTTTTAATTAAAAAAAATAATTATCCTAATCCAAGTCTGTACGTATTCCTGGTATTTCTAAATGTATGGGGCGGGGTTGGTGGTACTATAATGAATGTACATTTCCTTTGCATTCGCTGTAATTTTATGTGTGAATGTAAATGATATATTTTGAAAAATACCCCGTTTTAAAATTAGAGCTCCTTTCCCTAAACTCACCTTGCCCAGTTTCGAGGCGATTTTGAAGTTACGTTCTGAAATATCTGAAATATGTGTTAAGTTTTTCCAGCCTCAAATGTTTGTGTTTCTTATATATCCTCTTAGACTACTATAACTTTTATCCCATGAACTCACACTGACTAAACCTTTAACATAAGTGGAGCTGGGGATTTAGCTCAGTGATTAGAGTGCTTGCCTTGCAAGCACAAGGGCCTGAGTTCGATCCCCGGCACCACACACACACAAAAAAAAAACCTTTAACATAAGTATATTGGTGAATAATTTAGCAACCTTCCCCCGTTTATCTAAATATATTCTTTAACGAGTCAACAACATACGAAAATTGACTCTTTAGACATTGTGTGAATCTTAATTGTTGGATTCTACAAAACTTTTTTTTTTTTTGGGTGCTGGGGATCAAACTCAGGGCCTTGTGCTTCCTAGGCAAACACTCTAACCACTGAGCTAAATCTCCAGCCCCAAAACATTTGTACACTTAACAAATTTTTAGAAAGATTATTTACTAAACCAGACAGGGCGTTGAAGGCCTGTAATCTCAGCTACTCGGGAGGCTGACAAGGGAAGATTAAAAGTTTGAACCTAGCCTGGGTAATTTAGAAGACCCTTGTGAAAATAAAAAAGTAAAAGTGTTGAGAATGTACCTAGCAGTCCCTGGCCTCAATCCCAAGCAATGGGGGAAAATCACTTACTAATATTCTAAGATGTAGATAAATAGATGTCTAGTGATTTTCAAAAGTATCCTTCATATTTTCTATTTAAAATTGTCCTTTAAAAATCCTCTGCTTATTCTAATCCCCCTTTTAAAATTTGTTTCAGTCATTAAAAATCTTCTACTAACTTTGAGCACTTCATTAAAATGAAAAAAATCCATAAGGGTATATATCTTTGTCTTTTTAGCGACTTTCATTGTAGCTTGGAATTTCCTTTTTAAGAATTTTCTGGCGAATTTAGAATTCAATTTCAAATAAGCCTGTGTGTGGTGGTGGTGGTGGTGATGCTGTGGTGTATCTACATCTATGCATTCTATTTTTTTTGTACTGATTACTTCTGTTTTTCCTCTTCACTTCCATGGACTTTTCAATACTTTTTATAAAAGGTGCTTGAGTTATGTCCATCACTATGCTCCCCCCTTATTGCATGATTAACATAGCCACTAGACTATTTTAAGTTCTTAATAAAATTTTTGAATGCCTGAAAGAAGAGTATTTCATCTTGATATATTGATATTTAAATACACTAAAATACATAATAAAATTTTAGCTGGAATTAAGCACCCTGATGTACAATCAATTATATAATTTTGTTTTAATTGAACTGGTCAGTGTCACTCAAACATTATGCAGTTATTTTCCCCTAGTGTCTTTCCTTCCACACATCTTTCCTTTTTCCTCTTATGGTTTAATTTGATCCTTTTGTCCTATTCACAGGCCTAGGGAACATGGATGGCGAAACTGTGGAATTCACTATTATAATTTGAGTATCCTTGCAGATTCTGTAGATGACTCTTACAACTTTTATTTCTTGCAGTTTAATTTTCTTGACCCATGTTAAATTTTAATTCTTAATGTTATTTACTCTATCTTTAAATTTTCTCATTTATGCATATTTGAATGAGCCATGCTATCAAAATTAAAATATGAATTTTGACATTAGGAGTAATATAGAACAATTTATTGGTATTGAAAATCTCTGATCAGCCAAATTATTTCCTGTGGGATCTTGGGTAAGTCACAATTTCTCCCTCTCCCCCATCTTCACGGTAACAGCTATTTCAATAGACAACAGTTATGGCAAAATAAAATAGTATAAAGTATAGAAGTGTAAATGCTGTTATTTTTTACGTCACTCACATTAAGAGTAAACTCAGTAGGTGAGCCAGCATATAACATTCCTGATAATTGTGTAGAAATACAAAAACTAGACTAAACACATGATTTTTATTCAATAAGAGTACATTTCCTTCCTATGTTCTGTTTATTTAAGACATATGACAGGACAAGCTATTACGGTAGTATCAGCTGGGTTTGATAAAAAGAATAGTAATATAACAGCAGCAAAAATACAAAAACGAAATACGTGTACCTATACACTTTTCCCAAGATTTTAAAACTGCAAGAGAACGCATGGTGGCGCTGTTGACTAAAAAAGAGAATTGAACCACAGACTTCAAACAATACTACTCTGACGCACGCAAGGATCTAGCGCAGTAAACTAGGGTCTGTAAGGTTGGGCAGATTTGTAAACAAGCAAATCTGAGCCTCTGTAAAGGAGCTTTTGCTAGGTTTGGGGGTAAAAGCCTTTTCGCTCCCCAGTGGCCTCTGAAGCTCGAGTTAGCAATATTCCTTGGAAGAACGTGGGAGACTTTACAATGGAGCCCGGAAAGGAGTACTTTCTTATACAAAGGCAAGTCTTATTTCTCTTTGTTTTACTGGGTGGGTCTCTGGCCGAGTCCGCGTCGAGACGCTACTCTGTGGCTGAGGAAAAAGAGAGGGGCTTTTTAATAGCCAATCTAGCAAAAGATCTGGGACTGGGGGTAGAGGAATTGGCCGCAAGGGGGATCCAAGTTGTTGCCAAAGGGAATAAACTGCTTTTTCAATTCAGTTATCAAACTGGTGATTTACTCCTGAATAAGAAATTGGACCGGGAGGAGTTATGCGGTCCCATAGAGCCGTGTATACTGCATTTTCAGGTATTACTGCATAACCCTTTGCAGTTTATTACAAATGAACTCCAGGTCATAGATGTAAATGACCATTCTCCGGTATTCTTTGAAGATGAAATGGAGCTGAAAATCCTAGAAAGCGCTTCACTGGGGACAGTAATTTCTTTGGGAAATGCTGAGGACTTGGATGTGGGAAGAAACAGTCTTCAAAACTACACGATCTCTCCCAACCCTCATTTCCACGTTCTCACACGCAGTCGGAGGGATGGAACGAAGTACCCAGAATTAGTGTTGGACAAAGCGCTGGATCGAGAGGAGCAGCCTGAGCTCAGTTTAACACTCACGGCACTGGATGGCGGCTCGCCAATCCGCTCAGGGACAGCCCTGATCCACATCATGGTCTTAGACATAAATGACAATGCCCCACAATTCACACAATCGCTCTATGAGGTTCAGATTTTAGAGAACAGCCCTGTTAATTCTACCATTCTCACGGTCTCGGCTTCTGATTTAGATACAGGAAATTTTGGAGCAATATCATATGCATTTTTTCACGCTTCTGAAGAAATTCTCAAAACTTTTCTACTAAATCCAGTTACTGGTGATATGCAACTAATCAAATATTTGAATTTTGAAGCAATTAATACTTACGAAGTCGACATAGAGGCCAAAGATGGTGGAGGTCTTTCAGGAAAATCTACAGTCATAGTTGACGTGGTCGACGTGAATGACAACCCACCAGAACTGACCTTGTCGTCAGTTAACAGCCCTATCCCTGAGAACTCTGCAGAGACTGTGGTGGCTGTTTTCAGTGTTTCAGATCCTGACTCTGGAGACAACGGTAAGACCGTCTGCTCCATCCAAGATGAGCTTCCTTTCTTCCTGAAACCCTCTGTGGAAAATTTTTACACCCTTGTGTCTGAAGGAGGACTAGACAGAGAGAGCAGAGCCGAATACAACATCACCATCACCGTCACCGACCTGGGCACGCCCAGGCTCAAAACCCAGCACAACATAACCGTGCAGGTCTCCGACGTCAACGACAACGCCCCGACCTTCACCCAAACCTCCTACACCCTCTTCGTCCCCGAGAACAACAGCCCCGCCCTGCACATCGGCAGCGTCAGCGCCACAGACAGAGACGCGGGCACCAACGCCCAGCTCACCTACTCGCTGCTGCCGCCCCACGAGCCGCACGCCGGCCTCGCCCCGCTGGTGTCCATCAACGCGGACACCGGGCAGCTGTTCGCGCTGCGGGCGCTCGACTACGAGGCCCTGCGCGCCTTCGAGTTCCGCGTGGGCGCCGCCGACCGAGGCTCGCCCGCGCTCAGCAGCCAGGCGCTCGTGCGCGTGCGCGTGCTGGACGCCAACGACAACGCGCCCGTCGTGCTGTACCCGCCGCAGAACGCGTCCGCGCCCTGCGCCGAGCTGCTGCCGCGCGCCGCCGACGCCGGCTACCTGCTGACCAAGGTGGTGGCGGTGGACGCCGACTCGGGCCAGAACGCCTGGCTGTCCTACCAGCTGCTCAAGGCCACGGAGCCCGGGCTGTTCAGCGTGTGGCCGCACAACGGCGAGGTGCGCACGGCCAGGCCGCCGGGCGAGCGCGACGCGCCCAAGCACAGGCTGCTGGTGCTGGTGCGCGACAATGGCGCGCCGCCGCTGTCGGCCAGCGTCACGCTGCACGTGCTGCTGGTGGACGGCTTCTCGCAGCCCTACCTGCCGCGGCCGGAGGCGGCGCCCGAGCGCGCGCCGGCCGACCCGCTCACCGCCTACCTGGTGGTCGCGCTGGCCGCCGTGTCCTCGCTCTTCCTCGTGTCGGTGCTGCTCTTCGTGGCCGTGCGGCTGTGCAGGAGGAGCAGGGCGTCCGCGCTGGCTGGCTGCTCGGCGCCCGAGGGCCACTTTGCGGGCCGCCTGGTGGACGTCAGCGGCGGGGGGACCCTGGCGCACAGCTACCGCTATGAGGTGTGTCTCACTGGAGGCTCTGGGACTGGTGAGTTCAAATTCCTGAAGCCTCTGTCCCCTAACCTGGTGGTTCAGGACACTGGGAGAGAAGTTAGAGAGAATCCCAGCTGTAGGAACAGCTTTGTATTCAGCTAAGTTTGATTTGGCTCAGTGCAACTCCCATTAATTTTTGCAAAGTGCCCGAAGCAATGATTTCCTTCAAGAAATAATACTGTTCTCTACATATTCTTAGTACCGTTGAGACCCTGTGCACGTCTCTAATAGCACTAAATTTGTTCCTGTTTTACTGGTATCAGTTGCATCTACCATTTTTGTTACACTGATAGTATGTATTTTCTGCATATTTAATCTTTTGATTATCTTTCTATAAGTAACTCAAGAAATATAAAAATTTAGTTGTAATGAACTTGTATTTATGAACTACTCTAAGGCGTCCACGAGATCTTGACTATTTAAATATTCTTGTTGAAACACCCCCCCCCCCTTAGTACTGGTAACTGAATCCCAGTGTCTTCTCGCCGAACAATATCCCCAGGCCTCTTTTCAGTTTTTAACACAGGGTTTCCCTGAGTCACTAAATTTCCCAGGCTGGGCTCCACCTTGCAATCCTGACTCAACGTCCCAGAGTGTGTTGGCACCTTCACAATTTTATTAGGATCAGAATGTGTCAAACTTTTATTACTACTTTCCAGAACTCTAACCCTAAGGGTCCCTGTGCTCACCACAGTGGGCTGGAGGAGGGACATATTTGTTGATACTTCCTTTCCCTTCCCTAGCTCCCCGAGAACAACAACCCCGCCCTGCACATCGGCAGCGTCAGCGCCACAGACAGAGACGCGGGCACCAACGCCCAGCTCACCTACTCGCTGCTGCCGCCCCACGAGCCGCACGCCGGCCTCGCCCCGCTGGTGTCCATCAACGCGGACACCGGGCAGCTGTTCGCGCTGCGGGCGCTCGACTACGAGGCCCTGCGCGCCTTCGAGTTCCGCGTGGGCGCCGCCGACCGAGGCTCGCCCGCGCTCAGCAGCCAGGCGCTCGTGCGCGTGCGCGTGCTGGACGCCAACGACAACGCGCCCGTCGTGCTGTACCCGCCGCAGAACGCGTCCGCGCCCTGCGCCGAGCTGCTGCCGCGCGCCGCCGACGCCGGCTACCTGCTGACCAAGGTGGTGGCGGTGGACGCCGACTCGGGCCAGAACGCCTGGCTGTCCTACCAGCTGCTCAAGGCCACGGAGCCCGGGCTGTTCAGCGTGTGGCCGCACAACGGCGAGGTGCGCACGGCCAGGCCGCCGGGCGAGCGCGACGCGCCCAAGCACAGGCTGCTGGTGCTGGTGCGCGACAATGGCGCGCCGCCGCTGTCGGCCAGCGTCACGCTGCACGTGCTGCTGGTGGACGGCTTCTCGCAGCCCTACCTGCCGCGGCCGGAGGCGGCGCCCGAGCGCGCGCCGGCCGACCCGCTCACCGCCTACCTGGTGGTCGCGCTGGCCGCCGTGTCCTCGCTCTTCCTCGTGTCGGTGCTGCTCTTCGTGGCCGTGCGGCTGTGCAGGAGGAGCAGGGCGTCCGCGCTGGCTGGCTGCTCGGCGCCCGAGGGCCACTTTGCGGGCCGCCTGGTGGACGTCAGCGGCGGGGGGACCCTGGCGCACAGCTACCGCTATGAGGTGTGTCTGACGGGAGGGTCTTCTGGGACCAGCGATTTCAAGTTCCTGAAACCCACTGTCCCCAGTAACCTGATTCAAGACACTTAGCAGGACAATTGCAAAGTATCAATTCCGGGAATAACTAAGGTTTCATTAGGATAAAAAGGTAGCTGTTTGCCTATTGATTGCCTTTTTTTATTAAAAAAAATCTTTAGTTCATGTAGCATTTTGTTTAAATATTGATTTTACTTTCTATGTAGTTACAGGTTAGTTCATGTTTTCCTGTTTTCATCTGCTTGCTATCTTATTATGGAATCATGATGCCTCTTTTACTAAAAAGAGAGCAAAATTTAATTATATTTAATAGTGATTTCAAATAGGTTTACGTAATAACGCATTTCAAATTCTGTACATCAAGGCAGGATAGACAGAGTTGCAAACCACCAATTTTATGTTATCTTGTTGAGTACATCCATACGTGCTTTATAATATCCCTAAGCAGTTTTACTCATTGTTAGTTAGGTTTGTTGATAAATAAGAATGAGTTTTCTTTTAGATATAGTAATTTGCCATCTCTTTACGGTATAGTACTCAAATAAAAATATTTAATTCATTCCTGTATTGACACTGAAATTAGTATTTCATGAGTATTGTATTATATTGGGCCAAAAATGGACCGCATATAGGCTAACACAGCAAATCATTTTTATGATAATTACTCAAGGTTCCTTTGTATGATGACTAAGTAAAACTTAACCTACACCATTTTAAACAACTTATTGTACTTTCCATGTTGCATGAAACATTATTTGGTAAGGCACGTGGTAGGATGACTAATTAGTGTGTAAATTTTCACATGTAAACACCTGAATGCTTTTTAATTTTAAAAATATACACAGATGTATGATCTCTTAATGCTTTATTGAAAAAGTAGTGTTCTACAACAGTCTTAACGTATGTGGTAACTGATAAGGGAAATATTTTCTTTGCTTTCTTGATTACCTTCTTAATATTGCAATCTGACAAGATTTAGAATTATTTGTGGTTCTGTTGAAATAAAAACTTTCCATCTTCAGCTGCATTCTATCTCCAACATTGCAATTAAAAATGTACAAGAATAGGAAATTCCAAAGGGAAGAGAACAGTGTTACTGTGAAAGTCTACATTAGCTGCAACTAAATCAAGTCTGGAATCAACCAAAATGCCAAGTCATATGGCTATTTAAGTGGCATAGAAAAATTTATTTTCAAATAACAAAATATTTAGTCCTTAATTAGAGAAGTTAGGAAAAAATAAATTTTCTCCTATTAGGTGTTTTCTCATTCAGAGAGACAGAACTTTCCAGGAATTGATACTCCTGACTGCAAGAAAGCAAACTGAAGTTATCAAAGATTTTGCAAATTCCCAAAAGAGAAAAAGAATTTAAGATTGGCATGCCTTAAATCACATTTTGAGTATAGTTATGATCACATTGATTCTTCTGTTGAATTTTGGTTATTTTTTATGATATCAAAATTAAATGAAATTTTCAAGATCCCAAGGGCTTATAAAACTTTCATATAGCCAGTCATTCACTTATTTTTGAAACATAATTCTGAATAGTATGCACTCTCTTTCTTCTCTAAAAATGCATAGATTCAGAAATAATTTAATTCTCTACTTAGTTAAAATCAAGTTTTTAACACTGAAAATCAAAGGGGTAAATGAATTTTAACTTTCTATATGGGGTTGTTATAAGACCAATCTATACTCAAATATCAGTCATATTTCAAGATATTCAAATACCAATTGAATGTAGTAGAGCAGCTCCCTATAATTCCCATAAGTCTTTCTTTATCCTTAGATGGTGCTTCTTCGCAACTGTGTGATTTAAAAAAATTGAGTGTTCCTGTACATCCCACTGCTTTGTTCAGAGAGGATATTTGCTTCATAGATTGTTGAGACTTTTTTAAAACCAGAAATCTATGGGTCATAATTGAAAGTTATTGTTATATGTTTGAAAGTAAGTATGGGTCGTAATTGACCCATATGTTTAACCAATACTTTGGTTGACATAGACTTAAAACTCATTTTCCTTCTTTTGATATTTAACATTGTTGATGTAAAGTATGATCTCAGTTTATTTCTCAGTCTTTTATCTATAAACATCTTTATTTTCTCCTGGGTTATTTTCTCTATTCTTGAGAGCTTGTTTGGAGGTTCTAGCAGGGGAGTACAGCTACTTCTATGCCCTTGACTGAGGAAATGGTCCTCCTCTAATGGGGTTGGTTGTCCTCTTTGACTAAACATGCAGCTTTGGGAGGGATGCACGTGAAGCAGTGATGGAAGAAGGGGACATCAGCCTAGCCAGCCAGATTAGCTGAATCAACCCTGGTGATCAATGGGGTGACAGATGTCATAGCCAAATGGCTCTCACATCCACTTTTCTCTATTCTTGATTCTTCAATATTTGCTAGTCCTCAGCCTAAGATTCACTTAATATACTGCATTTTATTTAGTGTTTGAGTGATTATTATTTTTTAATCATTTTCTTTTTCAAATTTTCTATATGGTAGATTTTTAAAAGAGCTTATACTTATCTCACAATCACTATTTTCTTCTTTTTTAAGTAAATTAAATTTTTTTATGTGTAAGTTCTTTCCATATCATTCTGAATCTATTTCTTCTGGTAGAGAAACAAATCTTCTATTCGTTGAGTCTGTTTTTCAGGGTGTTAATCTTCCTCATATGCTTGGTGATTTTGTTTTTGAGAACTTGTCTTCTACTGGAGGTTTCTTTCACACTAATATGTACTGGTTTTGGTAGTATTGCGGTAAGGAGGAGTAGAACAGATGTTTCAAGGTGGTTCTAACTCTGGCTTCTGCAAATCAAGCCTTAATTAAGAAGCTTTGTTCAAATTTGAATTACAGAGGCAGAAGTGCTGCATTAACTTTTAAAGATGTGTCTGAGCTGGGCCAAAGGTCCTTTGGGTGGGCACTAGAATTTAGATCTAAAATGTCCCCCAAAGTCTCATGTGTTTGGGGGGCAACTGGATAATCTGGGCACTATATTCATTAGTGGATTCATCCATTGATGAGTTCAGTAGCTAAATGTGCTTTTAGGAGACGGGCCCTCGTCAGAGTTGGGTCACTGGGGCCATGACCTGGAAAAGTATATTCTAGTTCCTGGCTGCTCCCTCTCTCTCCGCTATGTAGCTACCTTGAGATTAAGAGCTTTCCTCTACCATATCCTTCCATCAGGCTGTTTATGCCTTGGAGCCAGCCAACCATAGACTAAAACCAAGAGCCAAAATACAACACTTTTCTTTAAATTATGAGCATCAGATATTTTGTTCCAGTGACAGAAAAGTGAATAAAATGGCGCATCGCTCTGCATTTGCTCTGTGAGGCAAATCTCAGGGACTGTCTTCTTTTTCTTCCTGGTTGTCTTGATGTCTGCTAAGGCCAAAGACATGGAAGCTAATGGAGAAATGTTTCACTTTTTAATCTTTAGAGTAAATAATCTGATTTTGAAGAAAATTGAATTGTAAATGAAGTAACTGATGCATGAGGACAACACGAGAAAAAATCATGGTGTTGGTTCAGGCAATAAATATGCATGATAATGCTACCAGAATGACATAATCCTAAATTCCTCTCATGAAATAGTAGTTGCTTTTTGTTTTTAGAAAATGGCATATGGGTCTGGTGATTTAGCTCAGTGGCTAGAGTGCTTGCTTCACAAGCACAAGGCCCTGACTTCGATCCACAGCACGAAAGAAGAAGGAAGGAAGGAAGGAAAGAAAGAAAGAGGGCAGGGAGGGAGGGAAGGAAGGAAGGAAGGAAGGAAGGAAAGTGAGAGAGAAAAAGAAAATGTCATGGAACTCTAGTGATAATACAAAATTGATTTGTTCCTTCCAACACAATCTCCTCCTCATGAAGCCATCTGTCAATATTACTATTCAGGCAACACAAGTCAAAGCTAAGTATCATTTCTGTCACCAGTATGGAGCCATATATCACGAATGTAGTACGCTATTCTCTGACACTGTTGATAATTCCCTGGCCCAAACTTCATGTACAATACCTTCTTAATAAAAGCACTTCTACCTTGAATATGGATATTTCCTAAAACAGACTACCTGAGGACTAAGATCTAAGTCATTTTCCCACTGCTGCCACAGGATATATATCTCAGCATTCTCTTGGTGTCCACTAGCACAAGTAATGTGACCTGTTTGCTTGATGTCCTTGTTTTTGAGATGCTTGAATATTTTGAGTTCTAAAAGTATTTGGTGCTTCATGGAGTTGAGCATCAAGCTCTAATGCGGTCCTGAAAGACACAAACAACTAGCTAGATGACAAAGAAAATTCACTGCAAAGCAATTATGTATTGTGCACTGAGCTGGATAGGCAAAGCAAGGTGGCGACCTAGATGCTCACTTGAGCTACAACTCATGATTATTTTGTCAGTGATTTGGGACCTCAGAGCCACAGATGTTTAGCATATGAGGCCATGTGGTTTTAGCATATGGAAGTATGGTGCTCTAAAGCACATCTGGACTCCATAATGTCAAGCCAGGCACAAGTGGGTGTAATTTTAAGGTAACTGGAAGCCATATTTATCATGGTAATCCTACACTTAGTCTAGGACTTGTCCCAGGCTTTCCTTCTATTCCTTGAATCACAGCAAAAAAAAACATACTCAAGCCACCATATTCCTTATCCTCTCAATCACTGACTTGACTCAGACTTCTTCCCATTCCAGTTCTCTGCTGTGTTCAATGCTGTTAAGATGGGAAGGGTTAACAGAGAAACTTCAGTGGATATGTTTCTCAAGAAAACCCCCTTCTTAGCATTTTGGAGATATTAATATCACAGTTCCAGAGCTGTTACTGTGAGAAGTTTCTGCCTAGAATATCAGGAACAAATGTGTTCAAATTTATAAAGTCAATTGTTTCCAATTAATATGGGCTGTCCTTGAGAAACAACTTTGAAAAGAAACTTAACCTCTAGAACAATTTTGCTCAGAGTGGCATGCTAAGGAGAGATTTGAGAAGGCCAAAAGCTCTCACTCTAAGCTGATTTTGAGCTTCTTTATAAGTAGGAAGGGAAAGATGAGGTAGAATTGTCCACTATTTAGCTGAGGGTTGAAGGAGTATCTCAAGATAAATATACACTCCTTAGCAAAGATTGGGAAACCTGTTTGTCCCATGCATGTAAGCTCTATTCAGTCATTGAGTGAACTGAGCAAACTTCAGTAGCTACAGAACAAGGAATATGGAATTTGTAGAATTAGTTCAGAAAAATCACTAAATAAGTAGCAACAGAAAAAAAAAACTCTAGGGAGAAGCAGAATGTTCTTTCCAGAACTGCCCCATCATATTATTTAAAATATCTAGTTCTTAACAAAAAATTATGAAATATGCAAAGAAAAACATGACCTCAAACCAAGAATAAAACAATCATAAACAGTTCCTGAGGGAACCCTTATACACTGTTTGTGGGAATGTAAAATTAATACAACTGTTATGGAAAAATTGTATGGAACTTTCTCAGAAAACTAAAATAGAATTAGCATATGATCAGCAATCCTACCTCTGGGTATAAATCCAAAGCTCTTGAAATTAATGTTGGGGGCAGGGTGTGTAGTTCAGAAACTCCCTGAGGATGCCTATACATTAGAATTACTACATCATGACTATTTTGAATATGTCCTAGGAAATAAAGGAAAGAAAAATAATTATGTGTCATCAAATATAGAATATAAATGAAAAAATACCAAGAACCAAATATAAATGACAGAGTTAAATATATAACTGAAATGAAAATGTATCAGTGGAGCTGAGAGTGTCATTCAGTGGTAGAGCACATGCTTAGGTTGGGCCTGGGCTCAAGTTGCAGCATATGCACATGCACATGTAAGTTTATTAGAGGAATTCAACAGTAGATTTAAACGGGAAGATGAAAAGATTGAAATTTAAGGGTGATCCAATTGATCAACCGAGATAATTCAATCTGAGGAACTGAAAAGACAAAAAGTAGAGAAAATGAATATCCTTAGAGATCTGTAGAATGGGATCATGCACAGTAACATATGTATACTTGGAGTCCCAGAAGGAAATAAAAGAGATAAAAGAATAGAAAAAATAGTTGAAGAAATAATGGTTGAAAACTTTCCAAATATGAAGAAAAATATTAATCTGCACAACCAATGAGTGGAATGGGCTACAATTGGGAGAAAATTAAAGAGATTCATGCCTTGACACATCATGATCAAACTGTGAAAGATAGAGAAAAATAGAATCTTGAAAACATCAAAACAAAAATGCCTCACCAAAACTGAAGTAACTCATCACATACAAGGGATCCTCAATAAGATTAATAACTGGCTTCTTACGGAAACCAGGTGCCAGGTGTGGTGGCACATGCCTGTAATTCCAGCATTGGTAGGCTGAGGCAGGAGGATCACTGTGAGTTCAAAGCCAGCCTGGGCTACACAGTGAGCTCAAAGTTCAGCCCAAACTGCATAGCCAGACCCTGTCTCAAGAAAACCCAAAAATAAAAAAGAAAGAAACCAGGGGGCCAGCGGGCAGTGGGATGACTCATTCAATGTGCTGAAAGAGACTATCAGCAAGAATTCTATATCCATTGAAATGCAAGAGAAATTAAGACAGTACCAGGTTTTAAAAAAAACTAATTGAACCCATTATTAGCAAACCTACCCTATAAATATTGCCGCATAGTCATCTGGGCTATTCACAGTAATAGAAAAGTTTAATACCACCATTTTTAATGGATAGAATAACAAAATAGAATATCATAATGAATAAAACTTGAATAACATTAAAAATCAACTATACCTAACAGAACACTTTACCCAACAATAGCAGGACACATATTCTTCAGAAGTGCACATTGAACATTCTCCATAATAGATTGTATATTAGGTCATAAAATAAGTCGCAATAAAATTTACAGGATTGATGTCACACAAAATTCAAAAATATATGGAGATTAATCCATTTCTAAATAAACAATGAGTTGAAATCAAAAGGGACATTATAAAATACCCTGAATGAATGAATATGAAAAAACACACCAAACTTATAGTGTGCAATAAAATCTGTGCTTAGAGGAAAATTTATAGCCGAAAGTGCCTATTTTTAACAAAAATCTCTCAAACCAAGAACTCTAAGAAACTAGAAAGGTGAAATTTAGTTAAGAAACTAGAAACTCAAAGCAAAAGGAAATTAGAACGCTAGAGTGGAAATAAATGAAAGGGCAGAGAAACAACAGAGAAAATTAACTGAATGAAAAGTTAGTGCTTTGAAAGGATCAACAAAATTGGCAAACATTTACACTTAGCTATAAAATGAAGGAGAGTGACCCAATTTACCAATTACCTTATAAGGGAAAAGGAGAATTATAAGGGAATACTATGAACATTTTTAAGCCAACAACTTAGAAAATGTAGATGAAATGAAAAAAAATTCCCAGAAACATACATATTGCCAAAACTGACTAAAGAAGAAATAGAAAATCTGAGTAGAGAGGTAACAAGACATTAGGTCAGTAATCAAAAACATTCTACAAAGTAAGGGCCAGGATGAGATAACCTCACTGATGAATTCTACCAAATATTTAAACAGGAATCAAGTTGAATTTTTAATAAATTCATTCACAGAACAGAGGAACAGGGACCACTGTTCATTCTATAAGGCCAGTACTACCCTGATGACAAGACAAATACAAGGAGAGAAACCTATATAACAATTTTCCTCATGAATATAGAGGGGAAAATCCTCAATGAAATATCAGCAAACTGACTCAGGTAACATATGAAAAGATTATAAACCATAGCCAAGTAAGATTTATTCCAGAAATGTAATGTTGGTTCAACATACAAAAATCAATCAAACCAATAAAGTACAAAACTACACAACCATCTCAATAAATGCAATAAAGCATTTAACATAACCCAGCACCATTTTATGACAAAAGGCAACAAATTAGGAATAATGTGAAAAGTCTTCAGTATGATAAAAAGCAACTATAAAAGCTCACAGTTAACTTCATCTTTAACAGTGAAAGACAAATTCTTTTCCTTTCAGATAACCACACCAGGAATGTTTGCTTTCCATGCTTCTACTTATAAAGAAGGGAATCAGGGAAAAAAAGGAATAAAATTATTTAGGTTAGAAAATGAATAAATAGAGCTATCTATATTAGCAGATGACATTTTGTATATCTTGCACATACAAAATCCTAAGGAGCCCACAAAAATTCTGAAATTAATAATTTCAACAAAGTTGCAGGATACAAATCAATTTACAAAAATCAATTGTATTTCTGTACAATAACACTGAGGGACAATGAAATTAAGTAAAAATTTCAGTAATAATAACATTGAATGGAATAAAATACTTAGAAATAAGCAATAAAATAAGGTGGAAAATTTTACACTGTACAATAGAAAGCATTATTTAAAGAAGACCTAAGTAAATGGGATGTGTTCATAGAAGATTTAACATTGTTTAAATGGTTGTGTTCTCAAGTTGGTCTACAGATACACTAAAATCCCTATCAAAATCCCAGCTTGCTTTTTTTGCATAAATTGGCAAACTAACTCTAAAATTCATATGAAAACACAAAGGATTCAGAATACCCAAAATAATCTTGAAAAAGAAAAACACTGAAGGAATCAAAATTTCAAATTATAAAGTGGTATTCTAAATTAGGAAATAGACATTGAACATTTGGACATATGAATACTATAAATTTATTTAGTATACACATGAAGGAATTATCAGAATTTGCCTTAGACTCCATCACAAATGCCTCAAGTCAAACTCTAATGATTCAAATACATCCTTCCTATATTTGCATTTCAGTAAGTGTGGTATTTAAAAATGTCTATGTTTAAATTTGGAAAGTTAGTAAATTTTAAAATTGTTTGCTTTCACCAGCTACCCTCAGCACTGCAACTTTACTCAAATAGTCTTGTGATGAAGCTAACATATCTGTCTGTCCACCTGCCTACCATTCTGTCTGTCTCTCTCTAATAGAACATTCCAAAAGATAATTCCTTCTTTAAGAATTTGTAACAAATTCAACAAATCACTGATACTACTGATTATTGTTAGCTTACCATCTTGAAATAATATTACTGACAATATGATTTAAGGAACTAGGAAGCCTAAACTCTAATTCCTAGGGGCCAAGGGAATGGCTAAGTGGTACAGTGCTCACAAGCATTCTCTAAACCTTTGATCCTGAGCAACACACATATACACACATACACACACACTCCCTTTCTCTCAACGATTAATGTTTAAGCTCTCTCTACTTTCCCTCTTCAAATTAAGAACAAAACTTTTAAATTGTCATGCAATTAAAAAATCTCTTCAGTGAAAAAAAATCAGTGGAGGGCAGTGGCACATGCCTGTAGTGCCAGCTTGCTTGGGAAGCTAAGGCAGGAGGAAAGCAAGTTGGAGACCAGCCTGAGCAACTCAGTGAGACCTTGTCTCAAGATTTAAAAAAATTTTTTTTCAATGACTGAGGCTGTATCTCAGTGGTAGAGCACATCCCTAGCATGTGCAAGGCCCAGAATTCAATCCCCAGTACCACAAGCAACCAAAAATTTAATATTTTGAATGTAAGAACTATATTTATTCAAATTTCCTTTAAAATATTTTTCTCCTTTCTCCAGTGCTGTTTAAAATTCTTACCTATATATTACCAGGGAGGAGTTAAAGCTGCTATTTAATTCCCTGAATATTATTGCATCTCTATTTGTATATTTTAAACGGAAAAATATTTTAAACATTATGCTTTAGGTCCAACAATCAATTACGTGGTCATAAGAATCCTTCAAAATGAATAATGTACCTTACCTCATTGGGATGGAATAATTTTAGGTGATTATTTTTTGCCATTTAACTCTTTTGTGTAAGTATTAGATAAAACTTTTTTTCAATAAGTTTTGCAGTTTTGGGGAATAATCTATAATACAATATGCACATTTCTAAACCATTCTCCTGGATTGTAACTCTAAACCCTTTACTGGAACCAAATAACATTTTAAAAGAGCTATATAAGGTGGGCACAGTGGGACACATCTGTAATCCTAGGTATCCGAGAGACTGAGGTAGGAAGACTGCAAATTCAAGACCAACCTGGGCAATTCAGCAAAGCTCTATCTCAAAAAGGGGGGGAGGGGAGGGAGAAAAGATCTTTTATAGATCTTTTTATTCAATATTTATAATCACAGGAAATTCACTATGTGTATCATCCCTATTTTCCCACCTAATTAATGATCTCAGGAAAAACTGAGTATTCATTTTCCTTCCAGTTTCTACATTGGCTAACCATCTCTAGAAAGCACATGGTCCTGAGTTCAATCTCCAGAACCCTCTAAAAAATAATGTTAATAATTTTTTACTAACAGAATCAGATATTATTGATGGCCTTTAAAAAGAAGTCATTTAATATGGATTATAAGTTAAGGTTAATTAGGTAACTAAATAAGAATTTAAGTGGAGGAAATAGTAATATATGGCAAGACAAGTGGTACTCCATTCGGTGTATCAATTTGAACCAGTGAACTGCTTAACTGTCTTCATGGTACCAGTGCCTTCTTACCCTATTCACATAATACAACAGCTACACACTGTGCCAGAATTCATTTTATGTACAAGTTGTTATTTTTCACCTTACATAAATAGACAAGCTCTAAGGGACCATTTGCTTTCCCCTGGTTAGATTATGCAAGGGAGAAATGGAATTGTTTGAATTTCCATTGCTAAACATGTTTCTTGGTCTGTGCTCACAGTATTTTAAATCAGTGCTTTTTTCCCTCCAAATCAGCTGGTTAAGGATTATGATACCTACAATACAAAGGGTGACTGTGGTAACAGGCAAACTAATGACAAAATATACTTTATAGTTAACTAAATTAAGTGCAGCTTAAAGCCTTCATCTTAACAAAACTCTGACTTTTACTTACTTGATTTTGTCTTGATAGTATCATGATAATAAGCAGGTAGAATAATCTTGTCATCCTTGAACTTGAATTTTCTTATCTGTTAAACTCTATTTGTTTCTCTCCATTTCTAAGAGTCTGTTCTTCTCTACATTTAATGTGGTTTACACTGTAAATAACTCAATACAAACCGAGATACCTCTTTATTCAACTGTTATTATTTGAACCAATGTAGAAAAATAGAACCTATCCTTTGAAAAATAGTCCCTCTTTTGGAATCGTGTGATATAGATCATCCTAAAATTTGCATCACCATAAATTCCTCAAGTTCTCGCAAATAAACAGATATAACTATTATGATTTACATCAAGATTGTCTAAGGACTTATCTCCCGTCTTTTATGCAAAGGAGAAATGGAGTTCTTTGAAGTTCCACTGACAAGTGTTTAGGAAGACTAAAGATACCCTCTTGCTTTGTACTCACAATTATTTTAGCTAATGCTCTGTAATGAAATGACCTTATCGATTACACAATTTAAAGGAATGACAAAGTGTGT
This sequence comes from Hystrix brachyura, assembly GCA_016801275.1. Taxonomy (NCBI): domain Eukaryota; kingdom Metazoa; phylum Chordata; class Mammalia; order Rodentia; family Hystricidae; genus Hystrix; species Hystrix brachyura. The sequence goes on along the minus strand of QZML01000505.1, from coordinate 5,661,633 downwards.
AAAACGTCTATACATTTTTCAAAATGACTTTAATTTGAAAACTTCCTAAGGGGTTTCAATTTCAAAACATTAATTTCTCTATCAAGACGCAGGGTGGCGCTGCAGGCTTAGATTGTAAACCCAAAAAAGAGCTCCAGGAAGTTCACGTATTCTTTTGTGTTAGGGGACGTAATAAAAACCGCGCAAGAAGCGTTGCAAGCAATTCAGGATTATCAGCGGGTGTAGGGACCCATCTGGTAAACTAATTTAAGATTAAAAGCCATCTTGTGGCTATTCCTAACAGCAAGAAATTAGAATTGAATGTTTCAAGCCTTTTTTTTCCTTCCTGATCACTGAAGGAATTAGAAACACCGAGGCATGAGTATGGAGACCCTAAAGGGAATTCATCCAAACAGGCAAGTAGTGTCTTTTATTTTCATGATGTTTTTATCTCGGGTTTGCCTGGAGCCTATTCGTTGTTCTATGCCAGAGGAAACTGAGGGCGGCGCCTTTGTAGCTCATCTGACCAAAGATCTGGGCCTGGAAACTAGGGAACTGGCTGCCCGATCAGCCCAGGTGGTATTTGATGATGATAAGCAGCATTTGTTGCTGGATCCTCAGACTGGAGATTTGCTTCTGAGGGAGAAACTGGACCGAGAAGAGCTATGTGGCCCTACTGAACCGTGTGTGCTGCATTTCCAAGTGTTCCTTGAAATGCCAGTGCAATTTTTTCAAGGAGAATTATGGATACAGGACATTAATGACCATTCTCCAGTATTCCCTGACAAGGAAGTGACCTTGAAAATACTGGAAAACAGCCAGCCAGGGACTGTATTTCCCCTGAAATTAGCCGAGGATTTGGATGTGGGCAGCAATGGGCTTCAAAAATACACAATCAGCCCCAATTCTCATTTTCACGTTGTCACTCGAAATCACAGTGAGGGCAAGAAATTCCCAGACTTGGTACAGGACAAAGCCCTGGATCGGGAAGAACAGGCTGAATACAGCTTAACCCTCACGGCTGTGGATGGTGGGTCTCCACCTAGGTCTGGCACGGTCATGGTTCAAATACTGATCACAGATGTCAACGACAATGCTCCTGAGTTTGTGCACACCCCATATGAGGTGCAGGTCCTGGAGAACTGCGCCTTGGGTTCCCCAATCCTCAGTGTCTTGGCTAGAGATATGGATGCGGGAAATTATGGAAGTGTTTCCTATGGCTTGTTCCAACCATCAGATGAAATTAAACAAACTTTCTCAATAAATGAACTCACGGGAGAAATCAGACTGAAAAAGAAACTGGATTTTGAAAGAATTAAGTCTTACCATGTGGAAATTGAGGCCACTGATGGAGGAGGCCTTTCTGGGAAAGGCACAGTAATCATAGAGGTGGTTGACGTGAATGACAATGCGCCTGAACTGACCATAACTTCACTCACCAGCTCCATCCCAGAAAATGCTGCTGAGACTGTAGTCTCTATCTTCAGAATTCGAGACAGAGATTCTGGAGACAATGGGAAGATGATTTGCTCTATTCCAGATAATCTGCCTTTCATTCTAAAACAGACTTTCAAGAACTTTTACACTCTGGTAACAGAGAGTCCGCTGGACAGAGAGAACAGAGCCGAGTACAACATCACAATCACCGTCACCGACCTGGGCACGCCCAGGCTCAAAACCCAGCACAACATAACCGTGCAGGTCTCCGACGTCAACGACAACGCCCCGACCTTCACCCAAACCTCCTACACCCTCTTCGTCCCCGAGAACAACAGCCCCGCCCTGCACATCGGCAGCGTCAGCGCCACAGACAGAGACGCGGGCACCAACGCCCAGCTCACCTACTCGCTGCTGCCGCCCCACGAGCCGCACGCCGGCCTCGCCCCGCTGGTGTCCATCAACGCGGACACCGGGCAGCTGTTCGCGCTGCGGGCGCTCGACTACGAGGTCCAGAACTCTAACCCTAAGGGTCCCTGTGCTCACCACAGTGGGCTGGAGGAGGGACATATTTGTTGATACTTCCTTTCCCTTCCCTAGCTCCCCGAGAACAACAACCCCGCCCTGCACATCGGCAGCGTCAGCGCCACAGACAGAGACGCGGGCACCAACGCCCAGCTCACCTACTCGCTGCTGCCGCCCCACGAGCCGCACGCCGGCCTCGCCCCGCTGGTGTCCATCAACGCGGACACCGGGCAGCTGTTCGCGCTGCGGGCGCTCGACTACGAGGCCCTGCGCGCCTTCGAGTTCCGCGTGGGCGCCGCCGACCGAGGCTCGCCCGCGCTCAGCAGCCAGGCGCTCGTGCGCGTGCGCGTGCTGGACGCCAACGACAACGCGCCCGTCGTGCTGTACCCGCCGCAGAACGCGTCCGCGCCCTGCGCCGAGCTGCTGCCGCGCGCCGCCGACGCCGGCTACCTGCTGACCAAGGTGGTGGCGGTGGACGCCGACTCGGGCCAGAACGCCTGGCTGTCCTACCAGCTGCTCAAGGCCACGGAGCCCGGGCTGTTCAGCGTGTGGCCGCACAACGGCGAGGTGCGCACGGCCAGGCCGCCGGGCGAGCGCGACGCGCCCAAGCACAGGCTGCTGGTGCTGGTGCGCGACAATGGCGCGCCGCCGCTGTCGGCCAGCGTCACGCTGCACGTGCTGCTGGTGGACGGCTTCTCGCAGCCCTACCTGCCGCGGCCGGAGGCGGCGCCCGAGCGCGCGCCGGCCGACCCGCTCACCGCCTACCTGGTGGTCGCGCTGGCCGCCGTGTCCTCGCTCTTCCTCGTGTCGGTGCTGCTCTTCGTGGCCGTGCGGCTGTGCAGGAGGAGCAGGGCGTCCGCGCTGGCTGGCTGCTCGGCGCCCGAGGGCCACTTTGCGGGCCGCCTGGTGGACGTCAGCGGCGGGGGGACCCTGGCGCACAGCTACCGCTATGAGGTGTGTCTCACTGGAGGCTCTGGGACTGGTGAGTTCAAATTCCTGAAGCCTCTGTCCCCTAACCTGGTGGTTCAGGACACTGGGAGAGAAGTTAGAGAGAATCCCAGCTGTAGGAACAGCTTTGTATTCAGCTAAGTTTGATTTGGCTCAGTGCAACTCCCATTAATTTTTGCAAAGTGCCCGAAGCAATGATTTCCTTCAAGAAATAATACTGTTCTCTACATATTCTTAGTACCGTTGAGACCCTGTGCACGTCTCTAATAGCACTAAATTTGTTCCTGTTTTACTGGTATCAGTTGCATCTACCATTTTTGTTACACTGATAGTATGTATTTTCTGCATATTTAATCTTTTGATTATCTTTCTATAAGTAACTCAAGAAATATAAAAATTTAGTTGTAATGAACTTGTATTTATGAACTACTCTAAGGCGTCCACGAGATCTTGACTATTTAAATATTCTTGTTGAAACCCCCCCCCCCCCTTAGTACTGGTAACTGAATCCCAGTGTCTTCTCGCCGAACAATATCCCCAGGCCTCTTTTCAGTTTTTAACACAGGGTTTCCCTGAGTCACTAAATTTCCCAGGCTGGGCTCCACCTTGCAATCCTGACTCAACGTCCCAGAGTGTGTTGGCACCTTCACAATTTTATTAGGATCAGAATGTGTCAAACTTTTATTACTACTTTGGTCTTTCAGGTTTACTGTGCTACCAATTTAAGCCCCCTGAGTACCCAAGAACATACAAACCTAGCACACTTGTTTTTCCAAATTGTATATAATCATGCACTTCATTAAAATATTAATAACACAAAAATTGTGACCCTCTTCCTGTTGTGAGCTCCAGTTATGCTAGGGATTATTTTTTTTAATTGCTACCTACCTAGCACACTGTAAGTGTTCCAAAAATGGTAAGACTAAATTTTTTAAATAATTCTCATTAAATAGAAATTGAAGAGAAAACATAATTTGTCATTTCTTTTACTAAATAAAACTGTTAAATCACTGCGTGGTGAATCCTTTGTAAACAAAATTTCGGAACTTGAATTATTCCCTCTTAAGAGCATCATGTCTTTTTCTTCATTTTGACTTACAAATAGAAGTTCAAGTGTAGTTTACTGTGTACATTTGTATTGGTTTTCCACCAGCTTCTTCCCACCTTTCAAAGGATTCAGGATTTTTTTTAAATTTAGATATTCTGTTTAATTCTTATTACCAGATGATCTCAGATTTTTTAGTTTTTTTTGGATGTGGACAGTCTTTATCACCAAAATAATGATTTCTGATATTTAATTATCTTCTATTTTGTTCTTTCATGTAACCTTCATTTATTTTTATTTTAATTTTTAATTCCAACCGATATTATATCTGTGTGAAATAAGCATTATTTTTGTCTCTAAATATGGGAAAAGTAGTGAATTTGTCTCTGGCTGTTTTATTTTGTGTTCAGTAAGCCTAGTGAACTGATTGTATGATTTCTAAATAATGTATATATGGATGTTAGTATAATACAACTTAATTGAACTTTTGGCAGAATATGAGCAATTAAAAAGCTTACTTTGTAATTTAATTTTTTTTTGTAAATCTCGTTTCATTCTATTGCATGTTAAGTACTTGTGCTTTTCCCTGGATTACTGATTTTCCTACTGAATAATAAAATAGAAAAGGGATTGACATAGTTTTTAGTCTTCATTCACTATGAAAATTGAAGTGAGCAAGAGATGAAAGTGAGAACAGAACTAAACATGAATATGCCAGACATAAATATAGTAGTCAGCTTTATGGATTTACTCATTATTTGTTATCAGCTATTTAAATGAAATAGTTTTATGTGTGATGACAAATAATAAATCTGTTGGAAGCTTTCACCTGTACATTTCGACATCAAGAAAATGCAAGTTTATTTTTTTGTCTATACCAAGAAAGTCTCATTTGTACAATCATGCCAATAAGATTAGCCAAATAAACACCCAGAACCCACTTTACACCTTTGTGTATTTATGTAGTGTGGATGATTCTTTACTAGGTAGGGGCACCAGCAGATTGTAGGATAGTTCATCATTTTGAAATTTAACACCTTGCTGCCAGCCTGAACAACTGGTGGTACATGCATGACTGTCCCATTGGGTGGCTTGTACCACTAGTGGTACAGATGAATCTAATCACTTTTTTTTATTTTACCAAGAACATATATTGGTACATTCTATACATAATGATCACATTCATCATGGTTATTTTCTTCATCGTGGTTATTTTGTACCTGTACATGATATATGGTTTCCCCCCTCTTCCCCACCCTTCCCTTCTGCTCCCCCACCCTTCCCTGTTTACAGGTTTATTTATATTTTTCCATTTTTTCCCTTTCTCCTTTCTTTCTGTTTTCCCTTCTTTTCCCCCTTCTCCCTTTCTGGTTCTCCTCTCTTGAATATTATCTTTCTTTTACATAATATCTATTATACCTCTTTGTCCTTATTTACATTGATGGTTTCTCCTATCAGAGAAACAATTCAATGTGTACTCATGATTGTGTGTACTCATGAT
>QZML01000505.1:5625745-5655992 GCA_016801275.1 Hystrix brachyura | reverse complement strand
CATGAACATGGTTGTGCATATATCACTGTGGTATGATGTTTTCAGTTCTTCTGGGAAGATACCAAGCAGAGGAATAGTTGGGTCAAATGGAACCTCTAGTTACAGTTTTTTGAGGAGTCTCCATACTGATTTCCACAGTGGTTGGACCAGCCTACATTCCCACCAACTGTGGAGGAGGGTACCTTTTTCCCCACAGCCCCACCAGCTCTTGTTGTTGGTTGAGTTCTTGATAATAGTGTTCTTTCAGGAGTGAGGTGGAATCTTAGTGTTGTTTTGATTTGCATCTCTTGAATGACCAGTGATGTTGAACTATTTTTCATATATTTATTTGCCATTTTTAGATGGAATCTTAACATTGTTTTGATTTGCATCTCTTGAATGACCAGTGATGTTGAACTATTTTTCATATATTTATTTGCCATTTTTATTTCTTCATCTGAGAAATGTTTATTCATTTCAGATGCCCATTTTTCGATTGGGTCTTTAAATTTTGGGGGGTTGGTTTTTTGAGTTATTTATATATTCTATATGTTAGACTTTTGTCTGAGGGACAGCTGGCAAAATTTTTTCCCAGTCTGTGGGTTTTCATTCTGCTCCATTGGTTCTAATCACTTTTATTGGCCTTTCTACTAATAAAATTAATATAAAAGCACCCAATGGGACAGTCATGCATGTACCACAGGTGATTCAAGCTGCCCAGCAGCAAGCCATACAAATTAGATCCTGTTGTGAAAGTGTTAATTACTAGAATTAGGTAGTAACCATGTCCAAATATATTCGCATATCTTCTGAAAATAGCCTTGTTTTATAGTTACAGAATAAAATTAGAAAATGGAGTCTAAATATCTTGATAACTCCAATTTCAGTGTTATTTCTCAAACTCCTCCATTATAAAGGCATGCTTTGTTATTTCTTTGCTGTCGTTTTTAAGCACAGAATGTAGTAAATTGAACACATGCTGTTTTTAGGGCAGAAATCCTACTGAAGGAAACATAGCCTATACAACCCTCAAATCCTCTTTTCTGGGATGGAGGTGTACCTCACTAATAGCACACTTGCCTAGCATATCCCCTGGGCACAATGTCCAGCATCACACACAAATACACACAAGAACACACACACACATACACACAATATTTTTAGAACTGTGAGATTAAAACTTATCAATGTGTTTGGTAGAATTCTATTTCCAAGTTAGATGGCAGCAGAAAGGAATCAAAAAATTGGCTCAAAGTCATAAATTATCCCTTTAAAGCAACAGCAAGCAGATGATCTACAAGAAATCAATGGAATAAAATTTCTGAGATGTAAAATCCATGGGTTGAGAATTGAGTCCTGTTGTCAGTTTTACCCCCAAGAAATTTGCCACGTCCAAAAAGTAGAGTAAGCTCAGTAACTTTTGGCAGAATGGAGGATTCAATCTCAGGGCCATCGAACTCAGGGCAGCCCAGGGAAAACTAAAAATCTCCTCTACTTGAAAATTCTTGAAAAGCAGAGTAAAGTTTTTCTTGTTTTACAAATGTTAAAGTTTTGGGACCTGCCAGCGAGCTGTGTCAAACAGCCCATGTTCTCAACTGAAAATTCCATATGGTGGGACTGCAAAGAACTTAACTAAGCATAGTTCCTGTTTCAGCTATGGTGACTTGATTTTATATGGCTGTATGTTCCTCTGTGGCTAACAGAGGAAAAGGTAAACTCTTCCTGAATGAAGATAGTATCATCTTGATTCTGGATATCTTTTTACATAAATATCTGGCATTTGGTAAAAACATTACTAGGCACACACAAGAAAAAACTAGATGACAGAATAAAAACAAGGAAAAGAAACAGTACTAATGATCTATAGATGATCTAGATATTAGAATTAACTGACAAGGATGTTAAAATAAGTGTGATGAATACACTGAAAATAAAGAATGGAAAATAGATAAAAAGATAATTTTACCACAGAATTGAAAATTTGAAATTAATTGTATGACTGAAAAACATAACATCTGTTATGGTTTGTGTCTAGATGTCCCCCCAAAGCCTCATGTGGTAAGAGATAGCTGGATCTAGAGTGTGTGATTACTAAATTGATTCATTGATCGGTTTGGCATCGCTGATTTGCATACATTCCTTGCATTTTCCTCACTTTACTTTGCGGCCGGCCGCCGGTCTGCACGCCAGCCCGCGCCTGCCTCGTGCCTCGGATCCAGCAGACTATAGACTGAAACCCCTGCAGACTGTGAGCTAATAAACCTTTCTTCCCCTAACTTTGGGTGTCGAGTATTCTGTCCCAACAACGAGAGAAAAGTAACTAAAACAGAATTATACATAAAACTATTTAAATGGTTTAATATCATAGGCATAATGAGTACAAGATTAGTAGAAGCAAAACAGGTCAATATAAATGTCCAAATAAAAAAAGGAAATTTTAAAAAATATACAAAAGTATAGTAGTTATATGAGAAAGTCAGATACATATGATCCTAATCCTGCAAGACTAAGAAAGTAAGAATTTGTAATAAACAATATTTGAAAAGATAATTACCAAGATTTTTTTCAAAAATGAGTAAAGTCTTCAGTTCTTTAGGATACTCAGTTAAATCCAATCAGTAAACACAAAGCACACCTAGATAAATCACAGACAAGTTGCTCAAGATCAAACTCAAAGAGAAAAATTCTTAAAAGCAATCATACAATAATGTCATATTACTTTTAAAGGAGCATCAGTAAAATGGAGAACTGGCTCTTATAAATAATAACACAAAAAGAGAAATGATATTTTGAAAGTCATGGAAGAAAACAATTACAAGCCAAGAATTCAATTCAGTAAACATATCCTTCCAAAAATGAAGTTTTCAGACGAAAACTAAGAGAATTAATCACAGTTACATCTACCCTAAAAGAAATATTTCAGTGGAACTCAGTAGGCAGGAAATAGTGCTAAGGGATCACAGAACTTGGGGAGGAAATGAAAAGTGACTAAAGGGTAAACATAAATAAATATTGATGAAATACTGATTATACTAGACAAAGATAGTACTTCCCTAAAGGATTTAACATATATTTGAAATTTAAATTCATAATAGCAATAACAAAATGCAGAGGTATAGAGCTAAAGAGTTATAAGTTTTTAGGCATAATTTCATGAAAGTAGAAAAATTAATAATTTTATTAGATTCTTGTAGATCAAAGATGCATGCTGTAATTGGTTGGATAACCATTAAAAGAATAACTATTAATTGAAGGAAATACTTTTTTAAAAATTACAAGTATTTTAATGATCCAAAAGAAGAAAAAAACTTTAGGGACAAATGGAAAGACAATTACATGGTAAGTATAGATGGAAAATGTCAAAAATTACATTAACTATTATTGGATTACATAATCCAGTGAAACAGCTGGAATTGTTAGACCACATGTTTGAAAAACTCAAATATATATACAACCAAATAAGTGTGCGTGATATATCTATGAAAGACTGAACCTTCAAGAATGGGATAAGTTCTATAATACAAACACTAGCGAAAATAAACCTAGTGTAGCTGTAGCCACAGAAGACAAAGGAACTTTCATTCACAACTGGTATAAAGGGAAAATGGTACTGCCTCTTCAGAAGACAGTTTGATATTTTATGATAAACCAAACAAACTCTAAGTGATTGAGCAGTCATACTCCTTAGTATTTTTCCAAAGAAGTTAAAAAATTATGCCCACATGAAAACTTGCATAGAGAGGTTTATATAAGCTTTATTCATAATTTTTAAAACTTGGAAACAAACAAGATGACCTTCAATTGGTGAATGGAAAAATTAATTGTGATTCAGGAGACACAATGCCAAAAAGAAATGAACTATCAATCTATGAAAAGTTACTGAAAAAAAACTTCAATGCATATTACCATGTGAAAGAAGCCAATTGGACAAGACTCTGTACTGAATGGTTTTGACTATATATTTTGAGCAGGCAACACTGTGGAAATGCTAGTAGACTGGTGATTTCCATGTATTCTGTGAGATGTAGCAATAAATATGTAGAGCATAGGGTATTTTAGACAGTGAAATTTACTTGGTCTGATACTACAAAGGCAAATTTGTGCTATTTTCAACTTAGCCGAACCTGTAGAATATTCAGTGTCAAGAGTGACCACTAATGTAAACTACACATTTCATGATAAAGATGTATGTGTATGTTCATCAGTGGTAAGAAATGTGCCACTCTGGTGGGGGATATTGACAATAGGGACAGTTGTATATATTTGGGGACAGGGACATCACATGTGAAACCTATGTACCTTCTATTTTTTTCAGTGAATCTAAAACTGTTCTTTAAAATACTCTATTTTAAATAAAAATAGAGGACTTCTATCTCAGATAATATAATTTATGATAAAGATATATTGAGAGAATATGCTATTGCAGGATAAACAAAGAGAAAAATGGAATGCTTGAGCAGACCTGTGAGAAGTACCTGATTTATGATAATGATGACACTTCAGAAATAATGAGAACAGTTCATCTTTTCAATACATGGCACACAGGCATTTAGGGGAAAATTTGAAAACATTAATACTAATTTGAAAAAAGTTTTGAGTTGATTATACCTTTAAATCTGAAAAATAATATTAAAAATAAATTAATCATTCACATATCAAATAAAATGTTTTCATGGCTGTAATGCAAAGATTTAAATAGAATATAAAAGTGCTAATCAAAAAGAAAATATTGACAAATCAGAAGAAACTAAAGTGGAGAAGTCTTATTGATCAAATGGACTATAATAGAGTGAAAATACAAAACAGAGTAGGAAAACATATTTGTAATACATATATCTGAAAAAGTCTTATACTCAGAATACAGAAGATACTTATGTAGACTAACAAGCAAATGGGTAAATGCCACAAAGAGAAAAATATACAATGACTTGAACAGGCACATCACAACACTTGAACAAGCACATTTATAAGTTAATAAATGTAAATTTTAAATAATTTCATTAATCACCAGAGAATGCTAATTAAAATTATGATATCACCACACACTAGAGTAGTTCAAATTGAGAAGACAATACCAAATATTGGCAAGGATATAGAGAAACTGGAACTCTCATATTTTGCTGGTGTTGGTAGAGTACTTCTGAAAAAAATTGCACAATATTTGCTTAAGGTAAATACCTTCACACATGTATCCATATACTTAATGTAGTATATGAATACAGTATACTCAAAGAGGCGATAATAAAACAAATTATGACAACATGCTGTAGATCACTGTCCTAACAATGTTGAGTGAAAGAAGACATAGCAGAGTAATATTCTATAACTATATTTGAAAAAAGGTTTTTGAAACGTAAGAAAAACCCATGAAAACAGAAGTCAGGATAGTACTTATTTTTTGAAGGGAGCGTAGTAACCAAAGAATGGCAGGATGGTTCTTATTGGGGTTTGGCAGTGTTTTATTTTTAATCTAGGTTCGGTTAATAGGCATATATTAACTTTGTTAAAAACTCCACTGAGTTGTACAAATATTTGTGTCCCTTTCTGGATAGTATTGTTCAAAGTAAAGTAAATTTTGTAAACCTTGAGAAAATTTTACCTACCATGTTTTGAATATATTCAAATTATAAACCAATGAAAGAAAGTTTCTTAATGTGCTCAAATGTAATTATGGAGAAGATTAATATCATTTTGGTTCATTCTTAGAAGCATTCTTTCACTAAAAATTGACTTAGGACACGTGAATTTAGAACTCACGATTACTAAGAGGCAGAGGTACCATCGAGAGTGCCTCTGTGAATTAACAGGATATTACTGCAGTACAGCAGGATTGGAATTTGGGATAAAATGAAATAGCAAATAGTATGCAATAGTAAATACGGACACTTGGTGGTGCTGCAGGCTAAGAGTCCAAAGAAAGGCTCTGCACATACCAGGGACTCCATTATGCTGGGAATTGGAACTGCGAAAGCTCCCTAAAAGAAGGAAGGATTTTAGGTAGGATCTCGAGAAGAGACCTTCGAAAAGGCATCGCTCTAAACACAGGTCAGTCCGCCAGATTTAATTCACTATCATTTAACAAGTCATCTGGGTGGACTGTACACCCAGGTGAAGAAACTGCACCTTCTAGACCGACTCTGAACAATGGAGACTGCGCTAGCAACAATGCTGCACAAAAGGCAAGTGATTTTTCTTGTTACACTGCTGTTTTTGTGGGAGACTGGCTTGGAGGCAATTAGGTATTCGATGCCAGAAGAAACAGAAAGTGGTTACCTTGTGGCCAACCTGGCAGAAGATCTGGGGCTCAGGGTGGGGGAACTGGCCACTAGAGGCGCGCGAATCCATTACAAAGGAAACAGACAGCTCTTGCAGCTCGATGTGAGGACAGGCAATTTACTTCTACAAGAAAAGCTAGACCGGGAGGGGCTGTGCGGGGCGACAGAACCTTGTATGTTGCATTTCCAACTGTTACTGGAAAACCCGGTCCAGTTTTTTCAAGGCGAGCTGCACCTCACAGATATAAATGACCATTCTCCAGAGTTCTTAGAGGGGGACGTGCTCCTGAAAATCCCAGAGAGCGCCCAGCCAGGGACTGTGTTTCCTTTGAAAATAGCCCAGGACTTTGACATAGGCAGCAACACTGTGCAGAACTACACCATCAGCCCCACCTCCCATTTTCATGTGGTTACTCACCATCGCGGAGACGGCAGAAAATATCCAGAGCTGGTGCTGGATAAAGCGTTGGACCGGGAGGATCAGCCCGAGCTCAGTCTAACACTCACGGCGCTGGATGGTGGTGTTCCGCCCAGGTCCGGGACCATAACGGTACGCATTGAAGTCGTGGACATCAATGATAACGCCCCTGAATTTTTACAGTCGCTTTATGAGGCACAGGTTCCTGAGAACACTCCCCTTAATTCCTTAATTGTCGTCGTCTGTGCCCGAGATTTAGATGCAGGAATGTATGGGACTGTAGTCTATGCTCTATTTCACGGTGATGAAGTTACTCAACCATTTGTAATTGACGAAATAACAGGAGAAATTCGTCTGAAACGGACGTTGGATTTCGAGGAAAATCAGTATTATAACTTGGAAATTGTAGCCACGGACAGTGGGGGTTTCTCAGGGAAATGCACTGTAGCTATAGAGGTGTCGGATGTGAATGACAACCCTCCTGAAGTGATCATATCCACACTCAGAGGATCCATCCCAGAAAACTCCCCAGAGACTGTGGTTGCCATTTTCAGTGTTTCTGATCCAGATTCTGGGGACAACGGCAGGACAGTTTGCTCCATCCAAAATGATCTTCCCTTTCTTATAAAGCCTTCTTTCAAGAACTTTTACGCGCTGGTGACAGAAGGAGCTCTGGACAGAGAGAAAAGAGCCGAATACAACATCACCATTACCGTCACCGACCTGGGGACACCCAGGCTCAAAACCCAGCACAACATAACCGTGCAGGTCTCCGACGTCAACGACAACGCCCCGACCTTCACCCAAACCTCCTACACCCTCTTCGTCCCCGAGAACAACAGCCCCGCCCTGCACATCGGCAGCGTCAGCGCCACAGACAGAGACGCGGGCACCAACGCCCAGCTCACCTACTCGCTGCTGCCGCCCCACGAGCCGCACGCCGGCCTCGCCCCGCTGGTGTCCATCAACGCGGACACCGGGCAGCTGTTCGCGCTGCGGGCGCTCGACTACGAGGCCCTGCGCGCCTTCGAGTTCCGCGTGGGCGCCGCCGACCGAGGCTCGCCCGCGCTCAGCAGCCAGGCGCTCGTGCGCGTGCGCGTGCTGGACGCCAACGACAACGCGCCCGTCGTGCTGTACCCGCCGCAGAACGCGTCCGCGCCCTGCGCCGAGCTGCTGCCGCGCGCCGCCGACGCCGGCTACCTGCTGACCAAGGTGGTGGCGGTGGACGCCGACTCGGGCCAGAACGCCTGGCTGTCCTACCAGCTGCTCAAGGCCACGGAGCCCGGGCTGTTCAGCGTGTGGCCGCACAACGGCGAGGTGCGCACGGCCAGGCCGCCGGGCGAGCGCGACGCGCCCAAGCACAGGCTGCTGGTGCTGGTGCGCGACAATGGCGCGCCGCCGCTGTCGGCCAGCGTCACGCTGCACGTGCTGCTGGTGGACGGCTTCTCGCAGCCCTACCTGCCGCGGCCGGAGGCGGCGCCCGAGCGCGCGCCGGCCGACCCGCTCACCGCCTACCTGGTGGTCGCGCTGGCCGCCGTGTCCTCGCTCTTCCTCGTGTCGGTGCTGCTCTTCGTGGCCTCCAGAACTCTAACCCTAAGGGTCCCTGTGCTCACCACAGTGGGCTGGAGGAGGGACATATTTGTTGATACTTCCTTTCCCTTCCCTAGCTCCCCGAGAACAACAACCCCGCCCTGCACATCGGCAGCGTCAGCGCCACAGACAGAGACGCGGGCACCAACGCCCAGCTCACCTACTCGCTGCTGCCGCCCCACGAGCCGCACGCCGGCCTCGCCCCGCTGGTGTCCATCAACGCGGACACCGGGCAGCTGTTCGCGCTGCGGGCGCTCGACTACGAGGCCCTGCGCGCCTTCGAGTTCCGCGTGGGCGCCGCCGACCGAGGCTCGCCCGCGCTCAGCAGCCAGGCGCTCGTGCGCGTGCGCGTGCTGGACGCCAACGACAACGCGCCCGTCGTGCTGTACCCGCCGCAGAACGCGTCCGCGCCCTGCGCCGAGCTGCTGCCGCGCGCCGCCGACGCCGGCTACCTGCTGACCAAGGTGGTGGCGGTGGACGCCGACTCGGGCCAGAACGCCTGGCTGTCCTACCAGCTGCTCAAGGCCACGGAGCCCGGGCTGTTCAGCGTGTGGCCGCACAACGGCGAGGTGCGCACGGCCAGGCCGCCGGGCGAGCGCGACGCGCCCAAGCACAGGCTGCTGGTGCTGGTGCGCGACAATGGCGCGCCGCCGCTGTCGGCCAGCGTCACGCTGCACGTGCTGCTGGTGGACGGCTTCTCGCAGCCCTACCTGCCGCGGCCGGAGGCGGCGCCCGAGCGCGCGCCGGCCGACCCGCTCACCGCCTACCTGGTGGTCGCGCTGGCCGCCGTGTCCTCGCTCTTCCTCGTGTCGGTGCTGCTCTTCGTGGCCGTGCGGCTGTGCAGGAGGAGCAGGGCGTCCGCGCTGGCTGGCTGCTCGGCGCCCGAGGGCCACTTTGCGGGCCGCCTGGTGGACGTCAGCGGCGGGGGGACCCTGGCGCACAGCTACCGCTATGAGGTGTGTCTGACGGGAGGGTCTTCTGGGACCAGCGATTTTAAGTTCCTGAAGCCAGTTATCCCCAACTTCCCTCCTCAGGAAATTGCGAGGGAAATAGAGGAAAGTCCCACCCTTCGGAATAGCATGCTACTCAGTTAAGTATTGAATTACTGTACTAAACACTACTTATTAAATTCTGATCTATCCATTTGATATATATGATATTGATGCATGTTTTTGTGATTTCTTATTTTATCTCTGTTCTTTAGGCTGAAAGTTTTAAAAAGTTGGATTCTGGAGATAAACAATGTTTTCTCTATGATTCAAAGTTTTCTATTCTTCACTTTTTCTTTCTTTCTTTCTTTTTTTTTTTTTGGTGTTAGGGATCGAACTCAGGGCCTTGCACTTGCTAAGCAGGCACTGTAACCACTGAGCTAAGTCCCCGGCTATTCCTCACATTCCTGTATTTGACAATTTAAATAAAAAGTAAATCTTTGTTTGAATAATTTATAATTTTTAAATCTTTCCTTTTTTACAAAAGAAAACTATATTACAAAATTCTTAAGTATGATTTTATTTCCAACTGTTGGTTACAGTCATTTCACTCTTGCTATGTTGGACTGTATTTAAAATATAAGTTAATATTATTTAATCTTCAAGTGTACATCTCATTTTGACATGACTTTTATTGTGAATAACACCAAAGATAAACACTACATATGATTAAATGCTAAAATAGCCATTCAGGCTTATGTGTATTGCAATATATCATAACAGATAATACACATTTTCTGTAAATATATAAATTGTCGATACATTAAGTTACACTTTGTGAGTTTCATATAAGAAAGAATACGATAGTCTTTTAAAAACATAGAGCCATTTATAAATGCTTAATATTAGCTGGATGCTACTAACACTCCAGCTAATTTTCTAGGAACAAAGAAATGCTAATACCTTCTCTACAATGAGTACCCTTGCCAATGGATGAAATTATTAATGTTCCTGTTTAGTTAAATAATTTTTCACTCACTCTATTACA
Source organism: Hystrix brachyura (assembly GCA_016801275.1). Lineage (NCBI taxonomy): Eukaryota > Metazoa > Chordata > Mammalia > Rodentia > Hystricidae > Hystrix > Hystrix brachyura. Next base: position 5,645,753 of record QZML01000505.1, on the reverse strand, counting down.
GACCATAAGACATTTGTGGGCACATTTTATCTTCTTGTCTAATGATTTGAAATTTCAAATATATTGTTTTGTTAAATACAAATTAAGTTTTCCAAAGTTTTCCTCTCACATTCTCAAACTTTTATATCTGTTATTTGCCAGTACCTAAGTAGGGTAGTAGTATCAGCTTATTAGGTCATGTCACATTTTTCCCTTCTACCGCTGTGTAAGCATCATTTACCTTAATAGCTACAAAGCCATTTGCTTTCACAGTTCATCCCAGATTTAGTCTCATTTAGATTATACTTGTGACATTATATCAAATTCTCTTTTCAAATTTCTGTCGAAGGTGATCTATGTAAAAGCAGCAATTGAATGACTATTTTATCATTAACTTACAGGGACTAGATTTTAATGTGTTTTGCATTCAAAAAAAGTCTAATTTTCATGGATGACTACCAATTGCTTTAATGAGTGTTGGGATCATTTACTTTTGATTATTTCAAGATACTTACCTCTGTATTCTTTGGGATGGTTTGCCTCTTTCAGTATTCTCACTCCAACCACAAGGGTTTAGGTGGAGCTTTGGTGGTTTTCAATTATCCCATGTCCATAGTCCAGAGGACTAACACAGTAATGGACCCCTTCTTGTCCAATGTACATAGATCAAAACCCTTCCCCAGAAAGTATGTATTTTGTTATTTCATTTTCTTTACCATGATCCTCGTGTTCATAGAAAAGTCATTCCCTGAATTCTTAGCTTGTATTGACTTCTAATAAAAATAATGGCTTTTTCCTCTTCCCTGGGCACTGCAAAGAGTGAATTTATGAAAGAAAAAAAATCCAAATACTATATAACCCAGAGACAGGCAAAATCACATTTTACTCTGCTTATAATAGTTAAAGTCACATTGCAATTTAATTCATACTTTTGCCTAATAGAATGAACTAATATAGATAGGTATAGATAGATAAATGATTTCCCCAAGAGCAAGAATTTTCGCTTCATTTACTGTATTATCTCAGAAGTTAGAAGGATGCCTGCATAGGTCACTGTTTGTTAAATGAGTAAATTAATCTTCCAAGGGGAAGGTGGCACACGCCTGTAATCCCAGCTCTCTGGGACACTGAGGCAGGACGGATCACAATTCCGAATTCCAACTAAGGGATTTACCAATTCAGCAAGACTGTCTCAAAAATTTAAAACATTGAAAAAGAAGAGGACTGGGGCTGTAGCTCAACGTGAAGACCCTGGGTTCTATTCCTAGTACCACGAAAATAAAAATGAATTTGTTTCATCAGAGTTTTATATTATTGAACGTATATCTTTATAAGGAGGGTAAATGTAGACTTAGACGTTACTTCTGTTCCTATGACTATTCTTAGCTACCTGAATAAGATTGCAAAATGAGTTAGGGAAAGGGAGCGTGTAAAACTCCATGATCGAAAACAGACAACCCATTTTTGTATTTCAATGTATTTTGTAACGAAAATTATCTGAAGTTGTAAATCAGAACGCGTGGTGGCGCTGCAGGCTAAGAGAGTGATAAACTGCAGGATTAGTGATTTAAAAAGCCGAGCATTTTCTGGCAGTTTAAAACGGAAACATTACACTACTGGGGATAGAATATTTCAGAAAAGCAGCTATCCCCATGTCAATCAATGTAAAAAAGAACTAACTCAAGACTGTTAAATGAAGATAGCTATGCTGTTTATAAAACAGTTATTGTGTTATTAAAGACTGCATCGTCTGGACTCAGGAACAATGGAGATGCTGCTCCTCAAAGCACCACAGAAAAGGCAAGTGACCGCCATTATTTTCCTGTTACTATTGCGGGAGGTGGGAAGTGCGATCATTAAGTACTCTGTTCTAGAAGAGAGAGACAGCGGCTCTTTTGTAGCGGACCTAAAGAAAGATTTGGGGCTGGGTCTAGGGGAGCTGGCTGTGAGGGGCGCCCAGATTCTTTCCAAAGGAAACAAACAGCACTTGCAGCTGGAAGAGAAGAGTGGGAATTTGCTTCTTAAAGAAAAACTGGACCGGGAGGAGTTGTGCGGGGACACAGATCCATGCTTACTACCTTTCCAGGTGTTACTGAAAAACCCGGTGCAGTTTATTCAAGGTGAATTACAGCTCCAAGATGTAAATGATCATGCCCCAGAATTCTTGGAAAATGAAATCCTCCTTAAAATCTCAGAAAGCAGCCACCCAGGGACTCCCTTTCCTTTGAAAATAGCTCAAGATTTGGACGTAGGTAACAACACAGTTCAGAGCTACATAATTAGCAACAACTCTCATTTCCACCTTGTTACCCGCGATCACAACGATGGTAGGAAATACCCAGAGCTGGTGCTGGACAAAGTGCTGGACCGTGAGGAGCAGCCTGAGCTCAAGTTAACTCTCACTGCGCTGGATGGTGGGTCACCGCCCAGGACTGGCATCTCCCAAGTTTTCATCATGGTCCTGGACATCAATGACAATGCCCCTGAATTTGGTCAGGGGCTCTACAAGGTACAAGTCCCAGAGAACAGCCCTGTAGGTTCCCATGTCATCACCGTCTCCGCTACCGATTTAGATGCTGGGACCCACGGTGAGCTCTCCTACTCATTCTTCCAATCCTCAAATCAAGTCATGCAAACCTTTGAAATAAACACAACCACAGGAGAGATTAGGTTAAAAAAACTGTTGGATTTTGAGGAAACAGAATTTTACCATATGGAAGTTGAAGCATCAGATGGTGGAGGTCTTTCTGGAAAATGCACTGTAGCCGTACAAGTGATAGATGTAAATGACAACGCCCCGGAACTGACCATGTCTTTATTCATCAGTGATATCCCAGAAAATTCCCCAGAAACTGTAGTTGCTATTTTTGGTATTTCAGATCCAGACTCCGGAGACAATGGGAAAATGTTATGTTATATCCAAGATCATCTTCCTTTCTTTCTGAAACCTACCGTAGAAAATTTCTATACCTTGGTCACAGATGGAGTGTTGGACAGAGAGAGGCAATCAGAATACAAATCACCGTCACCGACCTGGGCACGCCATCACCGTCACCGACCTGGGCACGCCCAGGCTCAAAACCCAGCACAACATAACCGTGCAGGTCTCCGACGTCAACGACAACGCCCCGACCTTCACCCAAACCTCCTACACCCTCTTCGTCCCCGAGAACAACAGCCCCGCCCTGCACATCGGCAGCGTCAGCGCCACAGACAGAGACGCGGGCACCAACGCCCAGCTCACCTACTCGCTGCTGCCGCCCCACGAGCCGCACGCCGGCCTCGCCCCGCTGGTGTCCATCAACGCGGACACCGGGCAGCTGTTCGCGCTGCGGGCGCTCGACTACGAGGCCCTGCGCGCCTTCGAGTTCCGCGTGGGCGCCGCCGACCGAGGCTCGCCCGCGCTCAGCAGCCAGGCGCTCGTGCGCGTGCGCGTGCTGGACGCCAACGACAACGCGCCCGTCGTGCTGTACCCGCCGCAGAACGCGTCCGCGCCCTGCGCCGAGCTGCTGCCGCGCGCCGCCGACGCCGGCTACCTGCTGACCAAGGTGGTGGCGGTGGACGCCGACTCGGGCCAGAACGCCTGGCTGTCCTACCAGCTGCTCAAGGCCACGGAGCCCGGGCTGTTCAGCGTGTGGCCGCACAACGGCGAGGTGCGCACGGCCAGGCCGCCGGGCGAGCGCGACGCGCCCAAGCACAGGCTGCTGGTGCTGGTGCGCGACAATGGCGCGCCGCCGCTGTCGGCCAGCGTCACGCTGCACGTGCTGCTGGTGGACGGCTTCTCGCAGCCCTACCTGCCGCGGCCGGAGGCGGCGCCCGAGCGCGCGCCGGCCGACCCGCTCACCGCCTACCTGGTGGTCGCGCTGGCCGCCGTGTCCTCGCTCTTCCTCGTGTCGGTGCTGCTCTTCGTGGCCGTGCGGCTGTGCAGGAGGAGCAGGGCGTCCGCGCTGGCTGGCTGCTCGGCGCCCGAGGGCCACTTTGCGGGCCGCCTGGTGGACGTCAGCGGCGGGGGGACCCTGGCGCACAGCTACCGCTATGAGGTGTGTCTTGCTGGAGGCTCTGGGACAAATGAGTTCAGATTCCTTAAGCCATTGTTCCCCAGCCTCTCACCCCAAGGTACTGGGGAAGAAACAGAAGGAAATGCTATTGTCCGGAATAGTCTTGGATTCCAGTAGCGATCTTATTATGATGCAGTGTTTGTGCCACTTATCCCCAAGTTTCCTGGACAAAATCTCCATTTTGATTGCCCTGGAGAAAAATTGCACCTTCAGATATGGCTTTGATTTTCCTTTTGTAATTGATTTGTCCACTGAACTTACGGTATTTACGAAAATTCAACTCTCTTTCTCTCTTCTCTCTCTACCCCCTTCCCTCCATCCCTCCATCCCTCCATCAGTCCATCCGTCAGTCCCTTTCTACTCCTTCCTTCTTTCCCTCCTTCCTTCTCTCTCTCTCTGTCTCTGTCTCTCTGCCCCCCCCCCAATTGTGGTGCCTGGGATAGAAGCCAGGGTCCAGAGTATATGCAGTGCACCACTGAACTGTACCTGCAGCCCAATCCTATTTCATTGCTATTTACATATTGCCATCCCAAACTCATGCATGCTGTTGATTTTCCTGAATTTCAGTCTTCTCATTGGTATTCGTTGTGATGCACCATCTTAATGAAATCAAATGTTTTTATTTTCTACCTAATTCCACCCATCTTGTTTCTTTGTATTTGATGCTGAATTGACAATACAAAAATGCTTAATGGCATTTCTTCATTTTAATTGTTGCTGCTTGGTGCCTGAGGGCCACTTTTCAGGTGGATGTCAGTGGCAGGATCTTTTCTCAGAAGCATCAGTCTGAAGTTCACCCAGCATGAAGCTCTGAGACTTGAGACTTCAAGTTCTTAAGGCAATACTCCCAAACTTGGGTGAAGAGGCTGATAGGAACACTGACGAAAATGGCAAATTCAGGCATCATTTTGAGTTCCATTAGCAATGTAATTTTGATGACGTGATAAATCATGACATTCGCTAATCTATAAATTCCCAATCCTTTCATTCACATAAAGAGTTTACATATTTACAAGTGGTAATTATAACTATTTTGACCTATTGAACTATTTTACACTTTTTTTCCATTTTGTTAGGCATCTCGCATAATACATATGCACACAATGACAGAAATACAATATCGTGTTTGTCAAGGTAGTCATTTTTTTTGTTTTCCTTTTGGTCAAATTTTGAAAGTCACAGATTTGTTTAGGTTCCTGATATTTCAGCTTGTTCAGTGAAATCGTGTTATAATTAAGAGAATTTCCCCAAACTTTCTGATATCAGCATGACTATTTTAAATAATGGCTTTTCAATATTAAAAATAATTATTTTATGCAAAAACGGTGGTCTTATAAATTGTTGGGTTGTCCGAAAAACAGGATTGTCTTTCCTCAAATAAACCATTATTTCATCTGATGATGTTTTCTAAGTTGAGTATATTTTTCAAACCTAGTATCATTTAGCCCAGCATGGTGGTACATGCCTGTAATCCCAGGACTCAAGAGGCTGAGGCAGGAGGACTGCCATGTATTCTGAGGCCAGCCTGAGCTACATAGCAAAACCCATCTCAAAAAAAATATCATTTAGCAGGTGATCTATTAGTATAAAATATTCAATCTCTATTACATGAAAAATGTTAAAAATGGCAGACTTGTGATTACTTTTTCATAGTAACTGATTTTGTCATTAAATATTTTTAAAGAATAATAGTCACATGACTCAAACACAAAAGAAAAAATAGCATAATTATTCTACAACTCAGAAACAGCATTATTAAGTAACATTCTAAAACATTCCTATGTGAGTGTGGGGTGGGCTCAGTAGTATAGTGTGAACTTTGCATATGGGAGGCCCTGGGTTCAGGCCCAAGCACTGTATAAAAAGGAAAACAATATTTCTATGAATGGACATAAGAATTAAAATATCCGTGATGAATGTAATCATTATGTACTGCATACATGTAGTAAAAATTTTTTTCTATTAAAATCAATTAATAGATGGAAGTAAATTCTAAAATGGAAGGACAATAAGCCGATAGTTTCTAATGAAAACTATTAGGCAGACTATAATAAAATGTGAAACTATAGAACTTTCTTAAACTTGATAAACCCTATAAGATTAAAAACCAAGATTATGGTTTTTATTAGGGACTGGGGATGTAGTTTAGTATTATTCAATTCCCAGCACGGCAAAAACATTTCTGCTATGATGCATATTAAGATCTTAGCATCACAAGTGAATAAATAGGACTGGGGATAGCTCAGTGGCAGACTGCTTGTCTAGCGTTCATGAGGCCCCAGGTTTGAGCCCAAGCATTGGAAAAAAAAGAGTAAATGGACATTCTTAAACCTCCTCCTTCTTCATGGTACTTATACTTCTGTGCTATATATGTATGCATGTATATTTGAAAGGATAATTTCTATAATTATTTAGACAATTTATATCTAATTTTTTTTTACTTTAGCCAGCTGTGGTGATATATTCCTGTACTCCCAGCACACTGGGATTACGAAGCAGGAGGATCACAAGTTCAAGCTCAGCCTGGGCAATTCAGTGACTTACAGTAGGAGTTGATTTTATCTTGATCCAGTGGTTATTCAATAATAAGTTTGTTAATATTTGATTTTTCTTATCTTTATTAGGATTACTATCTTTCATCCTTACTTTCCTGGATTCTAGTAGATATTCACCACTGATTTTTGCATACTTTTGACTGGATTTTAAACTTTTGATAATATAGTTTTACTTCCAAAAATTTCTCTCTTATTCTCTAAAGTTTTCTTTCCATAGAAGCCTTTTAATTTTTGGTGAGATGACTCGTATAATATTCACCTTTCATAAAAATCAGTGTTTTTAGTAGTGTATTTAGAAGGCTGTAAGTTATTATCCCTGTCTAGTTCCAGAACATTTTCACCACGCTGAAAAGAAATTTGGTACCCATTAGCAGATTCTCCTCATACCTTACCCCCTCCTGCCTCCGGGAGAATCAATTTTCTGTCTCTTTGGATTTGCCTGTTCTAGACACTGCATATCAAGGGAATCCCACAATATGTAGCCTTTCCTGCTGGCTTTTCATTAAGCATGTTGTCTTCAAGGTTCATCCACTTTATAGCATGTATCAGCATTTCATTCCACGTTATAGCTGAATAATATTCTATTGTACAAATGTAGTATCTTTGTCCATTAGCTGATGGGTATTTGGTTTTCTTTGTACTTTTCAGTTATTTTGCATGACAAATGCTATGAATATTCACACACAAGTTTTTGTGTGTACATGTGTTTTTACTTCTTCCAAATATATACCTAGGATTAGAACTGCTGGGCCATAATACAGACCCTGTATAACTTTGGAGTTATTGTTAAACTGTTTTCCAAAATGACTGTACAATGTTACATTCCTATCAACAATGTATGCAGGTCTGATTTCTCTCTATCTTGTTATTTTCTTTTAAACTCCTACCATCCTAAAGGTGTAAAGTACTGTCTTATTGTGGTTTGATTTGCAGCTCCCAAATGACCAATAATGTTGAGCATCTTGTCATATGCTTATTTGATATTTGAATATCTTCTTTGGAGAAATATCTACTCAAACCCTTTGCTGAAACATTTTGTTTGGGAAGTCAATGTTTATAAGTCTTTTCTCTTGCGTTCAGGTTATGCTTTGGAGAGGAATTCAGTAAGTATGCAGGGTGGGATGGATAATATATAAAACTGACACCCAGCACTTTGAGACTTCCTTGGTTTGGGGAAAGTGGTGCTAATCAGTAGTTATAATTTGTTAGGCTTTTATCATTAAAGTCTCAGGGCTGTTCTCAGTTGTGCTGGTGTCCCTCAGTCCAGAGCCTATTTAACCTCTACAGATATTACACCTCCCATTTTCTGCCACTATGAGAAAAGGGATGATACCCTGCTTCACTGACTGGCAAAGGAATTCTCAGATATTCCTTATTGTTTTCATTACTTTCTCATTGCTGGGACACACTACCTGACACAACTTAAAGGAGGAAAGCCTTACTTCAGCTCATAGTGCGTAAAGGGTTCAGGCTGGCTCCATGGCAGGGCAGCATGGCAGAGCACATGGCAGAGGAGAAAGTTCATGACATATAGGGACAGGGAGCACAGGGAGAGATCAAGGGAGGATAAAGGGAGATATACCCTTTCAGGCCATGCCCCCAGTTCATTTATTTTTAAACCTTTGCTCTCTATTACATAAATGAGCTTTAAGGAGGCAATTGAGAGAAATGATGTGCTCATACTGGAGTGAATTGAGTCCTCATTGTTAAGTCATACTATCCCAGTTTTTCTATACATGAATCATTTATGTTGTTTCAGATCTTCATTTGATTCATTTGTTCAGGTGCAATCCTTTAAGTAAGAGTTTATAGGTGCTGTATTTCTTAAATTCTCTTGTCCCTGAGAAGTACAATGTAGCTGGGTATAAAATTCTTCAGTGAACTTGCTTTCCCTCAAAGATTTTTGACATCAAATTTATATTAGTCCTTCCATGATACTTTCTTCACATATCTAAAACTGACTCAATTTTAATGTTAGGTCGTTTTTTTTAGTAAGAACTCATGAGTGGTAATGCAATGTTTCACGAATTTTTCCTCTTTGCTGTATTGTTCTCTTTGTACATGAACAATATTGACTAGGGATAAAATTATTGAGTCAAAGATTCTTTCCCTCAGAACCTTGTAAATATTTCCATTGTGTATTAAATATTTCTCTGGAAAAGTCTTGAGTTTGTTTTCTTTACCTGTGGGCAACTTGCTTTTTATCCTTGAAATTCATTGTATTTATTAGTTTAGGTCTTGATTACAGTAATTTTCTATCACTTTTTCCTGGAACTCAGTATGCTCTTTTCATCTGATCTATGCAGATATTTTCAAGTATGTTATTTATTCATTCATTCATTCATTCATTCATTGTAAATATAATTAATTTTAAAATCTAATACTTCCAATATGTGATACTTCCAGTATCTGATACTTCCAATATCTGAAGTTTGTGTGAGCCCCTTGCTGCTGTATTTTGTTTCTACTTCATCTCATTCATGTTGTCTTTGTTTCTTTGACATACATCATTGATTGCCCTTAAAAAGGTATCTTGGGGTGTTCTAAAAGCCTAGGTTCTATGTTTCATCCTTCAGATTTTATTTTCAAGCTGAGAATGGTGGTGCGCACTTGTGAACCCAGCATTCAGGAGGCTGAGGTAGGAGAATCACTACAAATTCAAGGCCAGCCTAGGATATGTAGTGAATTCAAGACTAGCCTAAACTACATCGTGAGACACTATCTCAAAAAAAAAAGACTTTCATTTTTTTCAGATAGAATACTGAAAACAGTATCAATAGGGAACCAAGTTTGTGACGTAAATTCCCCTCAATCAATATGTATTCAAAATACAGGTACACTCAAGAACCAATCTGCACCTATAATTTCCTTTTCTGTTTTCTTTCCTTTTTCTTTTTTTCCGCTCTACTTAGTGTATTTAAATTCCTCAAGTTGGATGGAGAGAGTATGTTTAGATTTCTTTGTGTTTGAACTCTTTACATTATGATGTGTTCCTTTAGAATCCTTTACTATGAGGAGGCCACACATATAAATGCACACAATAAGTTTATTAAATGTTTTTATTCTTAAGTCTCTTAGTTGTGCATTTGAAAATTTTTTAAGCTACAACTTTGGTTGCCCCAAACCCTGATTTATATTTTTTTAATTCCATATAGATTTATATCAGAGCCAAGTATGAATATTTTCAAATGCCATGAGAACATAAGAAGTTTTGTTTTTCTGATATGCTGCTTACCCCTTGATTACAAGCTTCTATCAAAAAACAGCCTTATTTCTTTATGTTTTCTACTATATTTTTAGGTTTTCCATACTTTGAAGTTTTAAAGTTTTGTCCATTATTTTTTATTTTCCACAAGAAGGCCATGTGAATTATCTGTACCATCATTTTCAAAAATGAGATGCTTTGTATAATTTCTGTTTAAGTTGAAGATTCAGCTTTTCTGTACTTTAAGTTATATATTAATTAGGCTATTTTACTTTACTTGATTGAATCTAGCATTTTCTTTCATTAGATAGTCTGCTCATCCAAATTCCTAATCTCCCTTCGGCACTAGGTAGTAATCTTCACAGAGAGGGCTCCTTATCTGATGGGTTAGAAAAATATTTACTGAAATCAATGTAGATGAATAAGTGTTGAATTAATGAATGAATGAATTTTAGTCTTTATCATCTGGTTTAGTAAATTTAAAACTATACTATTTTATTCTTTGTTTTCATAAAATGTTCATTTACTATTTACAATATTTAATGCTTGCTTTGTTCACCTAACAATATATCATTTAGAATCTGCAAGCCAACTTTCATCTTTAAAATGTAAGGTGTGATATTAAGCACTTTCCTTATTTACTCACAGATAAATTTTTAAAATAATTTTCACTTACTGTATTATATAATAATGGATAAAGAAAGAGTACAGTATATGATTCAGCTTTAGAGCATGTTCTGTTTCAAAATACATAGAGCCACACATATAAATGCACACAATAAGTTTATTAAATGTTTTTATTCTTAAGTCTCTTAGTTGTGCATATGAAAATTTTTATCCTTCCCTATTCTTAAAGTTGTGTTAGCTTAAGGGGATAGTGCCTTACCTGCTTGTTTTATGTTTTATACATTTTCCTGTATGAACGCTGAGGAGCTCCTATTCTTTATAGCTTGAATGTAAGAAGAAATTTTTGTTTAGGTAAGTTAGATTTGAGGACAAGAAACAGAAGGCTTTCTGTGTACCTGTAACCAAAAATATGTGACATGGAGACTTACATGCTTATGAAATCGTGGGAAGAACTGGACAAGCAGAGGTGAAAGGGTCAGCCCTGACCTCCTGCTTCTGAAGGCAGGCTGCCATAGCCTCAGTACAGAGACCAGGAAGCTGATGTCACAGAAACCTCCAAAACTGTTGCTTCCGTAATGTCTTCTCCCATCTCTCCCATCTCCTAAACTGATAACTACACACTGGGACAGAATAGCTTGGCATCACAGTGGCCTCCAGTTCTCAACGAAGCTGTTGGCTGGGCAGAAGAATGGTGACTTGGTTGCAAGCTTTCGTATCTATTTTACCTTGTTCATCAACAGTACCAAACAGTATGAAGATAACATTTGCCTTTCTTCTGAGTCTCAAGCGAAGGAATTTCACATTAAATCTAATTTACAGCAAGAATAATAATTCAAAGGACCCTGGAAAAATGAATTTTTAAGCTTTCTAGGCCCTGAATTTTCTAAAAGTTCATAAAAGTAGGAATGGAGGACATAGAACAGTGATATACTAGGAAACATCATTGGTTTTAAGGACCTTGCCCTGGTAATTGAATTCATTTCTCTATTGCTTTTGAGGCTAAGCTATCAGAGCCAAAAAGCAGGTAAATTTATAGCAGTCTAATCACATTGCTCCACTCCATTCACTGAGCAACCTATTTCCATGGCCCTAACATAAGTCTAGAGTTTTCAAAAAGAAACATTATCAAAACCAAGAAAAAAAATGACAACTTGGAGAAAATGGAAAGTTTGCAGACAGAATAATATTTGAGAAGACACCTTTTATTAATATCATCAGATGACAAATTATTGTATCCAAGAAATAAGTATAAAAAGAGAGCTCTTGGAAAATATAAATATAATAAAGGTATCAAAGTCTCAGTGAAATGGCTGGAAATTAAAGCAAATCAGAGGAAATATTGCAAACGATGCTTTAAAATTGTAAACAAGAGAAAAACAGAAGGGGAGGGGCCATACCAGAAGTCCAGCATCTGAATATCAGGCATTCCAAAAAGAGGAGGCAGAAGGAAGAAGACAGAGGAAAAGAGAGACAGAAAGAGAAATAGAGAATGAAATTATCAGTAAAATAACTTAAGAAAATACCTAAGAACTAGAGTAAATTAGTTTTCCAGATGAAATGGTTCATCAATAGTCTTGTATAATGGATAAAATATAAGCCCAGAGCAAAACACGTCACTGTTTAATTTTTAAATGCCTGGGATAATGACAAAACACTACAATAAATAAAAATACAGGTTGCATATGGAGAATAAAAATAAAGAGTAGATGCAAGCTCTTTAGCAAATACATTGGTTTAGATAGATCTTTGATTAAAAAAAACTGTAAAATTCTGAGGGAAAATTATTTCCACCTAAAACAGTATACTCAGTCAAACTTCCAATGCAGTATCTTAAATAATGATATTTTAGTACATTTAAGATCACAACAAAATTTAACTCTTTTACATTGTTCTTGGGAAACTGTAGGAAGACACCAAAATGAGAAAGTAGTTCAGGACAGAAAAAGAAAGAAGAAACAGAAAAGATACAAAACAGGATAAAAATGAAATAAATCTCCAGATAATATTTAAGTATGATTCCAGAAAGAAAACTGTGTCTCAAACATAGTGAACAAAAAACGGTCTAGTCTGGAGCTGTGTGACTCAAACCATAGGCATTTTAGAAAATATTATCACCAAACCCCTTGACATTGTATCTTTTCAATCAGATAAACTAGTGGAGGATGTGATCTATTAAGACTACAGAGTAAATAGAAAAAGAGGAAGATAAAAAGCCCCATAAATGGAGACTATAACCAAAATAAAAGGCAAAGAGAATTTCAAGAATGATAGCAGCTGGGGATTTAGCTCAATGGTTAGAGTGCTTGCCTAGCAAGCACAAGGCCCTGAGTTCGATCGCCAGGACCAAAAAAACTGCAGAAAACAATCAAAAAACAGCAACAACAAAAAAACAAAACAAAACAAAAAACAAAGTAGAAGAATGGTAACAAAGAGAAATTCCAGAATGATAGCTGTTCAGCAAGTGTAGAAATCAATCCCCCAATTTAGAGAAAAATTGATGTCAGGAGAAATGGGAATTACCATGTGGGAAATTGTACTGAGAGGCAACTGGAATTGTGTGATGAATAAGTTATATGAATAAAGAAAAACAAAAATGGAAAACAATTGTTAACTTCAAGGTAAAAGGTAAGAAAGAAAACATAATTTGTATACATACCCCCATACTACAATATATTGTGAATGAAGAAAGGCATTAAAGGACAAAAATTTAACCCAACATATTAAGGAGTCAATTGATAATGTCTAAAATTAATTAACCATGATACATTAGAATTCAGATTAGTGGAGCCAGGAATGGTGGCCTATGCTTGTAATCCCAGCACTTGGGAGGCTGAGGCAGGAGGAGCTCCTCGAGTTTGAGACCATCCTGGGCTACATAGTGAGTTCAGGCCCAGTCTAAACTACAAAGTGAGACCCTGTCTCAAAAACCCAAAATAATAATAATAATGAGAAGAGGAAGAGGAGAAGAAAGATGAGGAGGAAGAAGAACGTAGATTAGTGGCAGAGAACATAAAAAAATAAGTTTAAAAATGGTTGCCTCAAAAAAAAAATGGTTGCCTCTGGGAAGGAAACCACAAAAATGAGATAGAAAAAGGCAGAAAACCATTGTATTTCATAAAGGGCAGAGAACCACTGTATCTCATTATAAGTCCCTTAGTGCTATTTGATGTTGAACCAAGGTCATATATTACCATGAAAAGTGCATTTTAAGATATCGGGAAAGTAGTTCCTGCAGGTCTTACCATAAATAGAAAGGACAGTAAATACTAAACATTGGTACTAAAAATAGGGATACAGGGCCAGATGTGGTGGCACATGCCTGTGGTCCCAGCACTTGGGAGGCTGAGGCAGTAGGATCACTGTGAGTTCAAGACCAGCCTGGGCTATATAGTGAGTTCGAGGGCAGCCTGAACTACAGGGTGAGACCCTGTCTCAAAAAAACAAAAAACAAAACAAAACAAAAAAGAACAGGGATCCCAATAAAGATATCAAACGTATATAAGGAAAATACAATGCTAAAAATTTTGAAAACTATGAGTATTTTTTAAAACAAAATACAAGCTACTTGAACAGAAAACAAAACTGGAACAGATTAATAGGCAAAGGCAAAATGAAAAAGATAGTCATAGGTCTACCACCAGTGAAGCCACCAAATCTAACCAGTTTAAAAGGAAAATTATAATTAATCATGTAGACACAAATAGCAATATTCCTAGGTATTCTGTTATATAAAAATATATGGAGGGGTTGGAGATTTAGCTCAAGTGGTAGAGTGCTTGCCTAACAAGTGCAAGGCCCTGAGTTTGATCCCCAGCACCGCCCACCCTAAAAAAGTATATGGAATGTGTCTTAAACCATCCTATGAGGCCAGTATTATAGTTCGATACCAAAATAAAAGAAGTTATAATACAGTACAACATGGACCAGAGAGATCCTAAAACCATGTTGACACATCGGATCCATCCCAGCATTAGAACAATAATACATCATGACTCAATTGCATTTATATCATAGACTCAAGAATTAAAAAGCTAAAGAATGGATAATTTAAACAAATGTAAAAATTACATTAAATATAAGACAGATGTTCTTCAACCAAAAAAAGAGCATTTTTTCTCAAATTGAGATCAACCATCATAAAGATGCAATACAAGAAGCACTTCTACAAAGGCAAGATTGACCTACTTGCTACAACTTTCAGAGTGCCCATTATATATCGGAGATCCTGTCTATTGAGATTATATATAAACAATATTTTTATGTAATACTTAAGGTCGTGAAGCATGAAGGTTATAGGATAGAAAGTATTCTAGAAAATATATATAAAGAATGAAAAGGTTGAGAATGAAAGTATTGCTTAATTCACAAGAAACTGAAAAGAACGCCATTTATTCTGTCTTAGGAACCTCATTATTGCTAAACATTTTACAAATAAATGACAGGTCCTTAACCAATATTTGACTTTTTATATAGGAAACGTTCATATTCTTTACAAACGATTTTTGAAATAGATTTTCATCACATTGTCTTAGGATATTTTTCAATTGAAAAAAACTTCTAAGGGCTGGGGATTTAGCTCAGTGATTACAGTGTTTGCCTGGCAAGCACAAGGGCCTAAGTTCGATCCCCAGCACCGGAAAAACAAAAACAAAACAAAAAACTTCTAATATTGAAAGCTTTATTGGTTCAGTGGTCATAAAGCAAATGTACAAAATTCAAACTTTTTATTAGTATATATTTGTGATACATGATTACATACATCTTGGGAAGTTGGTATGTATACATACTGCATCTTGATCATTTTTACTCCCTCACCCCCCTACTTCCTAAGGTGCCTTTTCATCTCCACAGAGTCTAGCTCCCTGTTTCCTACCATTTGTCTTTTTTTTTCTCTTTAAATTATCTATATTTTGGGTTTCTCAGTTGGATGGGAAACCAGATTAAAGAAAAGAACAATTGTATTTTTCTACGAATTCAGACTATTAGAGGGGGAAACGAGGGTGAGCTGTTATTTACTAGCATCATTGTGCTCATTTGGGGGAAAAGATGGAACGAAATAGCAAAGACATGGGGGAAAATCACTCCTGCAGTCAAATGCCTTTAGTCCGCTATTATTTTGTTCTAGTCTTGAGAACGGGAATAACACTCATAAACCGCAAGGTGGCGCTGCTGCCTAAAAAGAGAGGGATTCCAGCGTCAAAAAGAAGTCTGACTAGAAAGGAAGACAAATTGGCGTAACTGGAGTTGGGGGAAAGTGAGGATCTCTCCTCACAAGAATTGCTATTACCCAGCTCATTTTTAAGAATTTAGATGCTGCCATTTCCAAGAACTGCGTGAGGCCGAGTGGGAGCGTTTTTGAAAAACTGACACAAGGATGGAAGCCAGATTAGAGCGTGCTGCACAGAAAAGGCAAGTCCTATTTCTTTGTGTAATTCTGGGAATGTCTTGGGCTGTCGCGGAGCCTCTTCATTATTTTGTGGCAGAGGAAACTGACAGAGGCACATTTGTGGCCAAACTAGCAAAAGACTTGGGGTTGGGTGTGGAGGAACTGTCAGGCCGTGGACCTAGAATTGTTGCCGACCAAAATATAGGATTTTTACTGCTCAATCCGCTGACTGGTGATTTGCTTCTAAATGAGAAATTGGACCGAGAGGAGCTGTGTGGTCCCACGGAGCCCTGTGTACTGCCTTTCCAGTTATTATTGGAAAAGCCTTTTCAGATTATCCGTGCTGAACTACAGGTCAGAGACATCAATGATCATTCTCCAGTATTCCTAGACAGAGAGATTCTGTTGAGAATATCAGAAAGTACCACTCCAGGGGCGACATTTCTCCTAGAAAGTGCGCAGGATTCGGATGTTGGAACCAACAGCCTGAGTAACTACACCATCAGTCCCAATGCATATTTCCACATTAACGTGAATGATGGCGGGCAGGGAAATGTCTTTCCGGAATTGGTACTAGATCAGGTGCTGGATCGTGAGGAAACGCCCGAGCTCAGTTTAAAGCTCACGGCCTTGGATGGCGGATCTCCGCCCAGATCAGGGACCGCCCTGGTACGTGTCCTGGTGGTAGACATAAATGACAACGCCCCTGAATTTGTGCAGCCCTTCTACAAAGTGAACGTGCTGGAGAACAACCCCATTGGCTCGCTGATTGTCGCCCTGTCCGCTAGAGATTTAGATGCAGGAAGTAATGGAGAAATAGTGTATGCATTTTTTTATGCCACCGAAAAAATTCTCAAAACGTTTCAAATCAATTCAACATCTGGCAATATTAATCTTAAAGCTGAACTGGACTATGAGGCAATTCAAACTTATACATTAACAATTCAGGCCAAAGATGGTGGAGGACTTTCTGGAAAATGTACTGTAGTTGTTGAGGTAACAGATATAAACGATAATCCACCAGAAGTTCTCATGTCATCGTTAAATAGTCCAATTGCAGAAAACGCACCAGAAACAGTTGTTGCTGTTTTTAGGATTAGAGACAGAGATTCGGGAAACAATGGGAAAATGGCGTGCTCCATTCAGGATGATCTTCCCTTCGTCCTGAAACCATCTGTGGAAAATTTCTATACTCTAGTAACAGAGAAACCCTTGGATCGAGAGTGGACAACAGAGTACAACATCACCATCACCGTCACCGACCTGGGCACGCCCAGGCTCAAAACCCAGCACAACATAACCGTGCAGGTCTCCGACGTCAACGACAACGCCCCGACCTTCACCCAAACCTCCTACACCCTCTTCGTCCCCGAGAACAACAGCCCCGCCCTGCACATCGGCAGCGTCAGCGCCACAGACAGAGACGCGGGCACCAACGCCCAGCTCACCTACTCGCTGCTGCCGCCCCACGAGCCGCACGCCGGCCTCGCCCCGCTGGTGTCCATCAACGCGGACACCGGGCAGCTGTTCGCGCTGCGGGCGCTCGACTACGAGGCCCTGCGCGCCTTCGAGTTCCGCGTGGGCGCCGCCGACCGAGGCTCGCCCGCGCTCAGCAGCCAGGCGCTCGTGCGCGTGCGCGTGCTGGACGCCAACGACAACGCGCCCGTCGTGCTGTACCCGCCGCAGAACGCGTCCGCGCCCTGCGCCGAGCTGCTGCCGCGCGCCGCCGACGCCGGCTACCTGCTGACCAAGGTGGTGGCGGTGGACGCCGACTCGGGCCAGAACGCCTGGCTGTCCTACCAGCTGCTCAAGGCCACGGAGCCCGGGCTGTTCAGCGTGTGGCCGCACAACGGCGAGGTGCGCACGGCCAGGCCGCCGGGCGAGCGCGACGCGCCCAAGCACAGGCTGCTGGTGCTGGTGCGCGACAATGGCGCGCCGCCGCTGTCGGCCAGCGTCACGCTGCACGTGCTGCTGGTGGACGGCTTCTCGCAGCCCTACCTGCCGCGGCCGGAGGCGGCGCCCGAGCGCGCGCCGGCCGACCCGCTCACCGCCTACCTGGTGGTCGCGCTGGCCGCCGTGTCCTCGCTCTTCCTCGTGTCGGTGCTGCTCTTCGTGGCCGTGCGGCTGTGCAGGAGGAGCAGGGCGTCCGCGCTGGCTGGCTGCTCGGCGCCCGAGGGCCACTTTGCGGGCCGCCTGGTGGACGTCAGCGGCGGGGGGACCCTGGCGCACAGCTACCGCTATGAGGTGTGTCTCACTGGAGGCTCTGGGACTGGTGAGTTCA
Organism: Hystrix brachyura; assembly: GCA_016801275.1. Lineage (NCBI taxonomy): Eukaryota > Metazoa > Chordata > Mammalia > Rodentia > Hystricidae > Hystrix > Hystrix brachyura. Next base: position 5,627,662 of record QZML01000505.1, on the reverse strand, counting down.
AATTCCTGAAGCCTCTGTCCCCTAACCTGGTGGTTCAGGACACTGGGAGAGAAGTTAGAGAGAATCCCAGCTGTAGGAACAGCTTTGTATTCAGCTAAGTTTGATTTGGCTCAGTGCAACTCCCATTAATTTTTGCAAAGTGCCCGAAGCAATGATTTCCTTCAAGAAATAATACTGTTCTCTACATATTCTTAGTACCGTTGAGACCCTGTGCACGTCTCTAATAGCACTAAATTTGTTCCTGTTTTACTGGTATCAGTTGCATCTACCATTTTTGTTACACTGATAGTATGTATTTTCTGCATATTTAATCTTTTGATTATCTTTCTATAAGTAACTCAATCCAGAACTCTAACCCTAAGGGTCCCTGTGCTCACCACAGTGGGCTGGAGGAGGGACATATTTGTTGATACTTCCTTTCCCTTCCCTAGCTCCCCGAGAACAACAACCCCGCCCTGCACATCGGCAGCGTCAGCGCCACAGACAGAGACGCGGGCACCAACGCCCAGCTCACCTACTCGCTGCTGCCGCCCCACGAGCCGCACGCCGGCCTCGCCCCGCTGGTGTCCATCAACGCGGACACCGGGCAGCTGTTCGCGCTGCGGGCGCTCGACTACGAGGCCCTGCGCGCCTTCGAGTTCCGCGTGGGCGCCGCCGACCGAGGCTCGCCCGCGCTCAGCAGCCAGGCGCTCGTGCGCGTGCGCGTGCTGGACGCCAACGACAACGCGCCCGTCGTGCTGTACCCGCCGCAGAACGCGTCCGCGCCCTGCGCCGAGCTGCTGCCGCGCGCCGCCGACGCCGGCTACCTGCTGACCAAGGTGGTGGCGGTGGACGCCGACTCGGGCCAGAACGCCTGGCTGTCCTACCAGCTGCTCAAGGCCACGGAGCCCGGGCTGTTCAGCGTGTGGCCGCACAACGGCGAGGTGCGCACGGCCAGGCCGCCGGGCGAGCGCGACGCGCCCAAGCACAGGCTGCTGGTGCTGGTGCGCGACAATGGCGCGCCGCCGCTGTCGGCCAGCGTCACGCTGCACGTGCTGCTGGTGGACGGCTTCTCGCAGCCCTACCTGCCGCGGCCGGAGGCGGCGCCCGAGCGCGCGCCGGCCGACCCGCTCACCGCCTACCTGGTGGTCGCGCTGGCCGCCGTGTCCTCGCTCTTCCTCGTGTCGGTGCTGCTCTTCGTGGCCGTGCGGCTGTGCAGGAGGAGCAGGGCGTCCGCGCTGGCTGGCTGCTCGGCGCCCGAGGGCCACTTTGCGGGCCGCCTGGTGGACGTCAGCGGCGGGGGGACCCTGGCGCACAGCTACCGCTATGAGGTGTGTCTGACGGGAGGGTCTTCTGGGACCAGCGAGTTCAAATTCCTAAAACCTTTTGTCCCCAGCCTCCTACCCCAGCGTACGGGGAGAGAAGTGGAAGAAAATTGCTCTTTTCGGAATATTTCAGGTTTCTGATAAAGAATGCAGAAACAAACCCCTCCGTTTGTGCATCTATTCCTAGTTAGAAACGTATCATAGCTTTTGTGTAGAGGAATGAGTTCTATTTTTTTAAAAAAGAACTTCTAAAGTCAAAGAATACATTTCCTTACACAGAAGAGAATCTGGCTTTTTTGTTGCTGTCTTGTTTTGCTTTGTTTTTATCCTGAGAATTGAAATCAGAGCCTCCAGGAATGGAGGAAAGGGTTGTACCACTGAGCTGCATTCCAACCCTGTTTTGAGACAGAGTCTAAACTATGCAGTTTGCTCTGGAACCTGCAAGCTTCCTCCAGTCCTGCGGGATCTAGGGTTGCAGACGTTCAACATCTTGCCCAGCAGTGATCCACCTTCATTCCCAGGAACCCTCCATAAAGCATGAAATGTGCATGTGTCATTATTATAGGCAACGAAGTAAGGTAGAAATATTATAGGCAGCAGTCAGACAGGGCTG
>QZML01000505.1:5595332-5625491 GCA_016801275.1 Hystrix brachyura | reverse complement strand
GATTTACTACGTGACTTTCTTCCTCATTGGACCACTATTACCTAAACGACTACATTTGTAATATTATTGGTTAATCATCATTTTGACACACATTGTACCCGCCTCACAATTTTGCTCTATAAAACTTCCCCTGAAGGGTGGGCTCGTTGGCAACCCACTCGGGTCCCCTCCTGTCTCTCAGGAGCTCTCTTTCTCTCTCCCAATAAAATTCCTACTCTTAACCTCCTTTGTTCCTTAGAATTCATTCTTCGACTTCGGGGAACACGAACTCAGCGTAACTGACATCTAACAGGTTGGGAGTTATATTTTTTCCCCTATATCATCATGTTTTATTTCAAACAAGTATGCTTACAGCTCAACCTACTAAATGATAGATCTTGAGATTTTAAAAAGTTTTCCATTTTGTCCAATCTTTATTGCTACCGTCTTTTTCTGAGTTGATCAGAATTTTGTACAGATGTACCTACCTTAAAATTAATACATTATCTTAAGCTTTTTTAAAAATAGAAATCACTATGCAGCACATACACTTTTAATCTCGGAAGAAACCTATGAGAGGTGCTTCAGAATTGAGCAAACAGATGTTCATAGATACCCATTAAGTTCACCAACTCATAGGTAATAGAGCTAAGTATCTCCCCTACTTTTGTCTGATTTTGGATCTGTGACCTTGCGCCAATGGTACATTGATTTCCATCATTAATTATGACTGGCAAGTTACTGCCTAACAGGAGAAGAAATTTTTCAGTTGTATTCATATTTCTGTTCATTTTCATTTATATTTAGAAATAATATTCCTATTGTCTATAGTTTTATTTTCTCCTAAATCAACAACCCTGTTTCTATGGATTAATTATTCAACTACTATTATTAAAGGCCTGATCTAACCAAATCTGAAATTTAAAAAAGACCAGACTGTACTTTCACTTTCTTTCCTGAACATATGACTTTCATTTAACAGAAGAGATTAATGGTTGTGAACAGGAATGTTACTTAATTGTGACTATCCTATTAGTTCATCATTTTCTTCACACTGCAGAATTTTTCTGCAGCTATTCACAACTACATTAGTAACACATTTTCTGCTTTAATAGGTTTTTTTAAAAAAATTTCCTGCTCAATATACTGAATCAGGAAAACTTACTGAATCAGTATACTGAATCAGGAAAATTTAAGAAAATGAATACTTTTAAATGTGTAGTATCATAGAGAAATATGTCCAAAAGTTTAGAAATTCTGGGGAGTTAAGGAAGAAGCTTTGTTTGTTTTGATAATCTCTAACTGCTTTTGCTTTAAAACATCATCCTTGGGTGTAGTAGTTCAGCGGTACAGTGTTTGCCAAGAATGCCTGAGGTCCTGGGTTCAATCCCCAGCATTAAAAAATTTATCCAGATATTTTTGCATGGGTGTATTCTGCAAACATTATAAACAAAGGCCAATAACTCCAAAATAGTAGTGTTGTTGTACATCACCATTGGGACATAGCCTAAGGACAGAGAAAAACTCAAGGCAGTAAAATTTTCATAGTCTGAGGATAAAATTATACAGTTTCTTCAATAAATAAATGACAGGAAAAAGGAAAAAATAAAGTTTACACAGTGAAAGGATTTGAACTCTACCAAAAATGCAGTGTGTTGGGAGATTTTGTTTGGATCTTGATTAGCCCAATAACGATTCTGAACGTAGTCGAAGACTTTGACTATAGATCACATTAAATAACATTAGCTTAATTGCTCAATTTCTTAGACATGATAATGCCATTGTAGTTGAGGTTTTCAAGAAGTCATAACAGAAATGGATAAGAAAGTATCTGTGGATGAAAATTCACTTTTCCCAGGATGTGAAAATATTAAAGGATAGGGGCTGGGGATTTAGCTCAGTGATTAGAGTGCTTGCCTTGCAAGCACAAGGCCCTGAGTTCGATCCTCAGCACCACAAAAAAAAAATTAAAAAAAAATTAAAGGATAAAAAATTATGGCAAAACTATGATAATTGTTGAAGCTAGTGATAAGTACATGAAGGTTCATAATTTACTCTTCTTTACGAGGTTTGAGATTTTCTTAAAAAAATATGTTTAGAAATTGATCCTGTGAGATTAAAAAAAAACACATCCTCTCAAAATACATCATCACCACTGATGTCACATTATACCTCTATTTAGACAAACTCTCCAGCCTTTCCATTAGTCATCTTCATCATTTGACATGGTATCTTCTTTAGAGATAGTCCTGCTCATGCATTCTTTTACTATGTGAATATTGAAGTGTTTTTTCCTATTCATAGCAAGGGATTCATGAAGGCTCAGTTGCTTGGTGACACCTACTTGCCACATCCAGTTTGTTTATGGGGTTAATCTCTCTCCACATCAGTTTCCTCACCTGTAGGGTAGGGAATTCACAAGAGCTCTATGTGGTAGGTGCTATTATGCTCTACTCGCAGATGAAGACACTGAGGCAAAGAGGTTAAATAATTTGTGTGGGGTTCACAACTACTAATTATTTCTGCAGTTAATGGCAATAAAAGGATATAATTCTGAAAGTCATCTGTTTGACATATATATTTTTTCAAGTTCAAATATACATATTTCAAATTTCCTACCTATAATTATTTCAAGCAAACTCTTATGTAAATGTGCCCCAAACTCAATAGCCTTATTGAGAGTCTACTAATGTTATTCCTCTTGTTTGGCCTTCAGATATTTGTCTGCCCAGTAAGGTACTGAGACTGTACAGATGGTATTATACATAACCTTAACATAAGCCAGGTGGTGCAGACTGTATCTGCAATGTTAGGACTATTACATCCATTTTCAACTCACAAGATGTAAAATTCTGTTAGGACGCGTGGTGGCGCTGCAGGATAAGGAGGGACAAACCGGAACCGCAACTTCGCCTCCATTAACTAGAAAATTTTACCAGCAGAGCTTGGAAGTCCATGGGAAACTTGGATGCCACGGACAGGAGGTCTGGGTCCTCCAAAAAAAGAGTCGAAAAGGAGTGTTATAGTTCTTAGCTATTTTGTGCAACAACTACAGTATCAGATACTAAGGACTTTACAGTTCAGAAGGAAACATCCTCACAGAAAGCTGCCCCACGCAAGAACAATGGAAACCGGCCGGAAGCTCATCTGCAGACAAAGGCAAGTCCTTTTTTCTTTTTTCCTACTGGGCTTATCTCTGGCGGGAGCGGTGGAACCCAGGCGCTATTCTGTGGTGGAGGAAAAGGAGGGCAGCTCCTTTGTGACCAATTTAGCAAAGGACTTGGGTCTGGGGCAGAAGGAACTCTCCAGGAGGGGCGCTAGGGTCCTTTCCAAAGGGAACAAACTACGTTTGCAGCTCAATCAGGAGACCGGGGATTTGTTGGTAAATGAGAAACTGGACCGAGAGGAAATGTGTGGGCACACAGAGCCCTGTGTGCTACATTTCCAAGTGTTGCTAGAGAGTCCCTTTGAGTTTCTCCAAGCTGAGCTACAAGTGATAGACATAAATGACCACTCTCCTGAGTTCCTGGAGAGAGAAATGTTGCTTAAAATATCAGAGAGCAGTGCTCCTGGGACTACGTTTCCACTAAAGAAGGCTGAGGACATGGATGTAGGACCAAATAATATCGAGAACTATGTAATCAGTCCCAACTCCTATTTTCGAGTCCTCACCCGCAAAGGCAGCGATGGTAGGAAATATCCTGAACTGGTGCTGGACAAAGCTCTGGATCGAGAGAAGGAAGCTGAGCTCAGGTTAACCCTCACAGCACAGGATGGGGGCTCTCCACCCCAGTCAGGCACTGCCCAGGTTCACATAGAAGTGGTGGACACAAATGATAATGCCCCTGAATTTGAGCAGCCTCTTTATAGGGTACAGATCCCTGAAGACAGTCCCACAGGCTTCCTGGTTGTCGTGGTCTCTGCTACAGATGTAGACATAGGAGTCAATGGAGAGATCTCCTATTCACTCTTCCAGGCTTCAGAGGACATTAGTAAAACTTTTAAGATCAATCCCGTAACAGGAGAAATTCGACTGATGGACCAACTTGACTTCGAAAGAATTCAGTCCTATGAAGTCAATGTGGAGGCCAAAGATACTGGAAGCTTTGCTGGAAAATGCACTGTTATAATCCAAGTCTTGGATGTGAACGACCATGCCCCTGAGGTTACTATGTCTGCACTTACCAACTCCATTCCTGAAAACTCACCTGAGACAGTTGTTGCAGTTTTCAGTGTTTCCGATCTTGACTCAGGACAAAACGGGAAAATAAACTGCTTCATTCAGGATGAGCATCTCCCCTTCTTGCTGAAGTCTTCAGTGGAAAATTTTTACACACTACTAACACATGGACCACTGGACAGAGAAAGTATAGCCAAGTATAACGTCATCATCACCGTCACCGACCTGGGGACACCCAGGCTCAAAACCCAGCACAACATAACCGTGCAGGTCTCTGACGTCAACGACAACGCCCCGACCTTCACCCAAACCTCCTACACCCTCTTCGTCCCCGAGAACAACAGCCCCGCCCTGCACATCGGCAGCGTCAGCGCCACAGACAGAGACGCGGGCACCAACGCCCAGCTCACCTACTCGCTGCTGCCGCCCCACGAGCCGCACGCCGGCCTCGCCCCGCTGGTGTCCATCAACGCGGACACCGGGCAGCTGTTCGCGCTGCGGGCGCTCGACTACGAGGCCCTGCGCGCCTTCGAGTTCCGCGTGGGCGCCGCCGACCGAGGCTTCCAGAACTCTAACCCTAAGGGTCCCTGTGCTCACCACAGTGGGCTGGAGGAGGGACATATTTGTTGATACTTCCTTTCCCTTCCCTAGCTCCCCGAGAACAACAACCCCGCCCTGCACATCGGCAGCGTCAGCGCCACAGACAGAGACGCGGGCACCAACGCCCAGCTCACCTACTCGCTGCTGCCGCCCCACGAGCCGCACGCCGGCCTCGCCCCGCTGGTGTCCATCAACGCGGACACCGGGCAGCTGTTCGCGCTGCGGGCGCTCGACTACGAGGCCCTGCGCGCCTTCGAGTTCCGCGTGGGCGCCGCCGACCGAGGCTCGCCCGCGCTCAGCAGCCAGGCGCTCGTGCGCGTGCGCGTGCTGGACGCCAACGACAACGCGCCCGTCGTGCTGTACCCGCCGCAGAACGCGTCCGCGCCCTGCGCCGAGCTGCTGCCGCGCGCCGCCGACGCCGGCTACCTGCTGACCAAGGTGGTGGCGGTGGACGCCGACTCGGGCCAGAACGCCTGGCTGTCCTACCAGCTGCTCAAGGCCACGGAGCCCGGGCTGTTCAGCGTGTGGCCGCACAACGGCGAGGTGCGCACGGCCAGGCCGCCGGGCGAGCGCGACGCGCCCAAGCACAGGCTGCTGGTGCTGGTGCGCGACAATGGCGCGCCGCCGCTGTCGGCCAGCGTCACGCTGCACGTGCTGCTGGTGGACGGCTTCTCGCAGCCCTACCTGCCGCGGCCGGAGGCGGCGCCCGAGCGCGCGCCGGCCGACCCGCTCACCGCCTACCTGGTGGTCGCGCTGGCCGCCGTGTCCTCGCTCTTCCTCGTGTCGGTGCTGCTCTTCGTGGCCGTGCGGCTGTGCAGGAGGAGCAGGGCGTCCGCGCTGGCTGGCTGCTCGGCGCCCGAGGGCCACTTTGCGGGCCGCCTGGTGGACGTCAGCGGCGGGGGGACCCTGGCGCACAGCTACCGCTATGAGGTGTGTCTGACGGGAGGGTCTTCTGGGACCAGCCATTTCCAATTTCTGAAGCCAATTTTACCTGATTTTCAGGCCCATTCTACTGGGCCAGAAATGGAAGAAAACCTCAACTCTAGGAATGAGTTAGATTTCAATATTCGGTTAACATAATCGTTTTCATTGTCCATATATTATTTTGTGATAAATTCAAATTTATGATTTTCCACCAGCCTATTTTAAATTATACTAAACGTGTCATCAGGATTCATATTGTTGTTATCTGGCTGGGGATGTGGATCACTTGGTAGAATACAGTACTTGCTTAGCATGCATGCCCTGGATTTGATTTCCAATAGTGCAAAAAAAGAAGAGTAAGAAGAAATTGTGTCTTTTCTCCATGAAAATAAGAATGGTTCTAAATCCTATCTTTCAAACACTGATGACACTAATAGTCATACAAATCCTTTTTCGGAAGGGGAAAAGGGGGAAAACTAATTCCACATAACTAATTGTGATTCCTCATATTTTGTATTAGTTGTTCAACCTTTAGGTACACTGGAAGCATTAATGTACTAACACGCTGAAGTCTAATCAGGAAGAGTAGTGATAAAATGGGACTATCTGGCTTTTGCTTCATTCTGGCCTCATAGCATTAATCTTCTTTGGTGCTGTGTTCTCTTAAAATATTACATAACTGCACTCTTCATTAGAATATTAGTATCGGTTTTAACATAATTTTAAAAACTGCTTCACTCTTAATCCCACTGATGTTAAACGAGGGGGAAGCTGCAAGATATGAAACTGTAGTGGCCAATATTCAGTCATCCTTTCTTCTTCATTATCAGATCCCAAATTTAGTTTAGGGAATAATGTACTGGGTCAGAAGGATACATTTTCACAATCACCTTGGCTCTCAGAACTGGACATATGACTGGATTATAGTCAAAGAGATGTATGCTCAAATCGTCGCAGGAAACTCCCAAGACTATTTTTTGGTGCAGTGGTAGGGATCAAATCCAGGATCTCTAATGTGTTAGGCAAACACTCTCCCACTGAGCTATACCTCTGGCATCCACAAAGACTTTTTTTTTTTGGTACTGAGATTGAACCCAGGGCCTTCACATTGAGCCACATTCCCAGCACTTATTTTTTAAAAAAAGTTTAAAACAGGGTCTTTCTAAGTCACAAATTGCTTAGGCTGGGCTTGAAACTTCAATCCTCCTGCCTCAACCTCCCAGAGTATACTAGGATTATAGGCATGCACCACCATTCCTTGCTCCAAGACATTAAAATGAAATGATTCATCTGGGAAATATCCCCTTTTTATCTCCTCTGCTCTGTGCTGTGAAATGTGTATTGTCATGGCTAGAGTACAAACAGCCATTTTGGACCCTAAGTACAGAAACAATGGAATAAGACAGTAAAACTTAAAAGAGACAAATGACCCTGGTGACCATGGTGTCATATCACCCCTGGCTGCCTACTTCTGAACCTTTTTTTAACTTTAGAAATGAAGGAATTTCTATCTCATGTTAGCAATCATTATTCTGATTTTTATACTATCTCCATTGGAATCTAAATCTTTAAAAGTAAATTGTTAGATTAAAATTATATACATATGCAGTTATATGCACAGAGCTTAAGTGTAGTTTAATCTAACTGGTCTTTTGATGTTTTTATTTCTTGATTTCTAATTAGTTAAAAGTCGTATGTAGAGTACTTTATATTTGTTATCATTTAATATTTTGCCAAATCCTGTGGGGTAGGCATCTTATCCCCATTTACATGTGAGAAAACTAAGGTAAAGAAAGGTTAAGTAATTTGCTCATGATTTTGAGTGATACAAGGGAAAACTTGGAATATAATCTATCTGAATGTCTTGCACTAGTTCTTTTCCACTAATGATGCATTAACTGCTAGTATTGTTTTCCTAAGAAGTGAAGCCCATCTATTAGTCTTATTCCTATTCCATGAATTAAATTCCCACAGGGAGGTATAACTTTTAAACTATATTTTATGTTTTTCCTATACTGCTTTAGTTCAATAAACAAAGTTCTTGCAGCAGTAGTGACCTAACTAAACTGTTCATATCTCACAATTGATTTTGATGACAAGAGAATCAGCATAAGTATAATCCTGTTCTCTGCATGTCACACTCATTACTGCAGAAATGAGTGCCCTGAAAAGGGAGTAGAGTTGCCCTGTGCTAGTTGCATTTCTTGGGTTTTTTAAGTCATTTCTTTATTCCCTTATTCAAAGCAAATATTCATTTTAATATATCATTTGTTTGATAGCAGTTGCCATTCTAGTATTAATTCTAATTGAAAACTAATTTTAGAAAAGTACAGGCAATGTTCTGGAGAAATTCTTATTGCTAAATAACTTAGATATTCTAGAAATTCAATAGGAAAAAACTAATGGGCTCCAGTTATTTTATGTTACAATTAACATATGTCTTTGGCAACTCCTCCAGAAAATTTTGTGTGGGTAATAAATGTCTTCCTTCTTCAAGAATGATTCTCCAGAGCTGAATGAGAGAGCCTTCAGCATTTGCTATAATATTCTTGTAGAAGTGAATTTTTTTTGTTGAATTCAGCTGCTGGATACATAAGAAGACATGCTTGTATTATACATTAGTTTTCCATAGGTGCTGAGGAAAACACCACAAAATTAGTTGCTTAAAATAATAAAGTACATTGTCTTACAGTTTGTAAATCATAAATCTGATATATGCCTTATATATTCATCCCTCATTGAGGATGCATTGCATTGCAGTCTGGTAGCTCTAGGGATAGCCTATTTCTTTGTCTTTTATAGCATCTAGACATTGCCCATATTAATTGGCTGGCTTGTGGCCCTGTTTATTCATTTTGAAACCAGAAAAATTACTCTTCTAGGCTCTTTAATAGCCATATTTCCCTCTGTCCATAGCCAGGAAAGGCTCTGTCTCACCTAAATAATACAGAATGACCGCCCATTCAGAAGATCCTTAACTTCATCAGATTCACATAAAAAATATGCCATGTACAGTAACATATCTGCAAATTTTGAAACATTTTTGAGTCTACCATAGATTGGTTGCTTGGAAGAAAATTCTCTAGTCTACCAATACCACCAATAGCCAAAGGAAGATTCAAAAAGATCTGTATAGCAGGAATCTCATTGATTTGGTGCTTAAACCCAAGACAAGGTAGTTAACAAGTTTCTAAAACTCATTAACAAAACTCTGAACTCATAAAGATATCATGAATTATGTTGTGTATGGTGCTTAAGATAAAAATCAGAGCCTAAAGTATAAGCACATATTCTACTACTGAGCTACCCATTGTCCATCCTAAATCTTCACTGCAATTTACTCCAAATTACAGAAATAGAAAACCTAAACAAAAGAATCCAGATATGATAAGGGCCTAGTATCTAAAATATATAAAGAACACTTACAAATCGATTATGAAAAGACAACTGAATTTAAAAATGGGCAAGGATCCAAAGAGACATTTTCTCACCATGGAAGAGGTATCAATCGCAAATAAACACATAAAAAGATACTCCCCATCATTAACCATCAAGGAAATACAAATCAAAATCATAGCAAGAGACCACTTTACACTTACTAGGATGGCTGTAATCAAACAGGTAACAAGTGTTGGGAGGATGTAGAAATACTAGAACCCCAAGACACTGCTGGTGAGAATGTGAAAGCTGCAGCCATTTTATAAAACAGTCTGGCGGTTCCCTAAATGATTAAACAGAGATACCATATGACCTAGAAATTCCACTCCTAGAGAAACAAAAACATGTGTGCACACAAAATCTTGTACATAAATGTTTCTAGTAGCATTGTTCAGAATAGCCAAAAGGTGGAAACACCCAAAATGTTCATCAGATGATCAAATAATCAAAAGGTGATATATCTATGAAATAGAATATAATTCAGCCATAAAAAGTACTGATACATGCTAAACATAGGTGAGACTTGAAAGCATTACACTAAGTGAAAGAAGCCAGTCACAGTAGTTCATATATAATTCCATTCATACAAAAGCCTAAAATAGGGAACTCTAGAGAGAAAAATGTAGATAGTGCTTAGTAAGGGTACGAGAAATGGGGAAACAGTAGGATGACAGTTTCAGAATATGATGTTTTTGAGTTGATGGAAATGTTCTAAAATTGAGATGACCGATGCACAACTCTGAATGTATTAAAAGCCACTCCATTGTACAATTTAAATGGGTTAATTGTATGGTTTGTAGGTTATGTCCTGGCTATTTTTAAACAAAGAATAAAACAAATTGTCCTTGTTATAATAAAAAAGAAAAAGAAGAAGAAGGAATCCAACATTGTGGCAGGTCTTACCTTAAGATCTGTCCATTTAGAAAATAATTTTTCAGTATTTAAAAGTCATGTGGATCATTGGGTGTTTGCACTTAAGTACACTATTTAGAGTGTCATGGATGGCAGTTTGCAGATTCCACTCACTTGTAATTTTGTAATTCTGTAATAAGCACTATGAAAAATACATGCTTGTTAAACTGGCCCCATGTTACTTTAAAAACATTCTGCAGCTATGTGCATGTTCTCAGCTTAACTGTTAAATTCTTTCAATTAATCATTTACACAACCGCATTAAACATGAGATAGTTTGCTGCTTGTACTCCTTCTGCAACACCACAAAGCTCTATTTGTACACACAAAAGCCACTAAAGATAAACACAGAACTCCGTTTTACCTACATTATATAGCCTATTCCACAGTTCAAGAATTTTCAGGGAAAAGGGGGAAAAATGTAAATAAAGCTACTGTATGTAGGGAAGGGAGGGGGTGGAAGGAAGGGGTGGGGAAGAAAGGCGGAACCAAGATGTATCATGTACAGGTACAAATTAACTATGATGAATGTGATCACTATGTATACAATGTACCAATACATGTTCTTGGTAAATAAAAAGAAAAGAAGAAAAAAAAAAAAAAAGAATTTTACCTCCAGTTAAACCAGAAAATGCAAGACTCAGTAAGAACGCGTGGTGGCGTTGCAGGCTAAGAAGATGGAAAATAACTGCCTCTGCAACTCCCCTACCTCAGCCAATTCCTCACCGCTGTAACCAAGGGAGAAGCTTTCTCAGCCAGAGCAAAACCGAGTGTGAAACCTTTAAAAACTATTTGGTGGTTTGGTTCTGACAGTCTGGACTGCAGGACAGCGTTACCAGGATCCTGAGCATACATGAAACTCCTGTGAACTGAATTTTCAAGAACCAGAAATGGAGATTGGATGGATGCGAAATAGGACACCAAGGCAAGTCCTAGTTTTCTTTGTTTTGCTGAGCATGTCTGTAGCTGGCGCTGATTTGGGGCCCTATTCCGTAGTGGAAGAAACGGAGAGAGGCTCCTTAGTGGCAAATCTAGGAAAAGACCTGGGACTGGAGTTGGCAGAAATGTCCACCCGTAGAGTCCGCATCATTTCCCAGGGAGACAAAGTGCATTTGCAGCTCAAGGTTCAAACTGGGGATTTGCTCACAAATGAGAAATTAGATAGAGAGGAGCTGTGTGGTGCTACTGAGCCTTGCATACTACATTTCCAAGTGTTGATGGAAAAACCCTTAGAGATATTTCAGGCTGAACTGAGGGTGAGAGACATAAATGACAATTCTCCTGTGTTCACTGAAAAAGAAATGGTTCTAAAAATACCAGAAAACAGTCCTCTCGGAAATGCGTTTCCTCTGAGTAATGCTGTGGATTGGGACATAGGAAGCAATGCTGTTCAGGATTATAAAATCAGCCCCAATTCCCATTTTCATGTTCTAACCCGGGAACTTAGTGATGGCAGAAAATACCCTGAACTGGTGTTGGAAAAAGAGCTTGATAGGGAGGAGGAGCCTGAACTAAGATTAACCCTGACAGCTCTGGATGGTGGCTCTCCACCCCGGTCTGGGAGCACCCACGTCCACGTTGAAGTCCTGGACACTAACGATAACGCCCCTGAGTTTCAGCAGCCAATCTACAAGGTGCAAATTCCTGAAAACAGCCTGGTAGGCTCTCTGATAATCACGGTCTCGGCCAGCGACTTAGACAGCGGAGCCAACAGAAAACTATCATACACCCTCTTTCAGCCTTCAGACGATATTAGCAAAACCTTGGAGATAAATCCTGTGACAGGAGAAATCCGGCTGAGAAAACAAGTTGATTTTGAAACAGTCCAGTCATATGAAGTAGACATCAAGGCCACGGATGGGGGAGGTCTTTCAGGAAAGTGCACTCTTCTCCTGCATGTGGAGGATGTGAATGACAATCCCCCAAAAGTGACCATGTCGGCATTAACCAGCCCCATCACAGAGAACTCCCCAGAGGTAGTAGTTGCTGTTTTCAGTGTTTCAGATCCTGACTCCGGGAAGAACGGGAAGACGATTTCGTCCATCCAGGAAGATCTTCCCTTTCTTCTGAAATACCCAGGGAAAAGTTTTTACACCTTGGTAACACAGGGAGCACTAGACAGAGAAGAAAGAGCCGAGTATCCAGAACTCTAACCCTAAGGGTCCCTGTGCTCACCACAGTGGGCTGGAGGAGGGACATATTTGTTGATACTTCCTTTCCCTTCCCTAGCTCCCCGAGAACAACAACCCCGCCCTGCACATCGGCAGCGTCAGCGCCACAGACAGAGACGCGGGCACCAACGCCCAGCTCACCTACTCGCTGCTGCCGCCCCACGAGCCGCACGCCGGCCTCGCCCCGCTGGTGTCCATCAACGCGGACACCGGGCAGCTGTTCGCGCTGCGGGCGCTCGACTACGAGGCCCTGCGCGCCTTCGAGTTCCGCGTGGGCGCCGCCGACCGAGGCTCGCCCGCGCTCAGCAGCCAGGCGCTCGTGCGCGTGCGCGTGCTGGACGCCAACGACAACGCGCCCGTCGTGCTGTACCCGCCGCAGAACGCGTCCGCGCCCTGCGCCGAGCTGCTGCCGCGCGCCGCCGACGCCGGCTACCTGCTGACCAAGGTGGTGGCGGTGGACGCCGACTCGGGCCAGAACGCCTGGCTGTCCTACCAGCTGCTCAAGGCCACGGAGCCCGGGCTGTTCAGCGTGTGGCCGCACAACGGCGAGGTGCGCACGGCCAGGCCGCCGGGCGAGCGCGACGCGCCCAAGCACAGGCTGCTGGTGCTGGTGCGCGACAATGGCGCGCCGCCGCTGTCGGCCAGCGTCACGCTGCACGTGCTGCTGGTGGACGGCTTCTCGCAGCCCTACCTGCCGCGGCCGGAGGCGGCGCCCGAGCGCGCGCCGGCCGACCCGCTCACCGCCTACCTGGTGGTCGCGCTGGCCGCCGTGTCCTCGCTCTTCCTCGTGTCGGTGCTGCTCTTCGTGGCCGTGCGGCTGTGCAGGAGGAGCAGGGCGTCCGCGCTGGCTGGCTGCTCGGCGCCCGAGGGCCACTTTGCGGGCCGCCTGGTGGACGTCAGCGGCGGGGGGACCCTGGCGCACAGCTACCGCTATGAGGTGTGTCTGACGGGAGGGTCTTCTGGGACCAGCGATTTCAAGTTCCTGAAGCCAGTTATCCCCAGCCTTAGGCCCCACTCCCCAGAGGAAAAAAAAAGAAGAAAAATCTGCCTTCCCAAATAGTTTTGAATTTAGTAATTGACAGAAACCTACTTAATAAAGACACTTACTTCATAGTATTTCTTGTTCATTACATAAATTTTTGTTCTTTACCACTAATAAGACACTATGTAATTTTCTGTCATTAATTCCAATTTGTACTTTACTATATGAGTTCCCTTTTTCTCATATGTATTCCCAATGAATTGTTTCTTATAGAATCCTAGTGAATGAAATAGACTTTATCTTCAAAGTTCATATTATTTTTTCAAAATCTCAATTTGCATAATTTCAATTTGCAAAATTTCCTTGTATATCATCGTTGAGTTTGTATTCATCATCTCTACATTTTTCATGTTTTTCTTTTCCTAGACTTCAATTATTAAAATATTCTGGTGCATGGAGGAGGTATACTTAATATTTCACATTTTGTCTTCTATTTGCCTTTCTAAATTAACATTCTCGTTGTTTTGTCATCCTGGATTTCAATTATAACACTTTTTAAAAATTGTAGTTCTCTTTTAAAGTTCTATTTCCTACTAACATCTTGTCTTAAAAATATAACATTTCTGTTACGTGATATGATAAATATCTTTGCGATTTTAGTATATGTACTGCCGAAGACAGCATGTTAAATATCTAATCAGCTTTATATGAAATTAAGAAAATTTATTGTGAAAAACTGAGTATGTGTAAGTGTGTCTTAACTTTGGAGATATAAAGGCAAAGGTTAAGCTTTGTATATACTCTATTAGAGATATCTAGTAATTTCTATTTTTAATTTTGTATCAGAAATTGAGAACCCTGTTAAAATGTCAGTAATCAACAATCCAGTCCTAATTCAGTAAAAAAAAAAAAATAGAAGTTGTTGAGCAGAACTATAGTGTGGCTTTTATAGTCATTAGAATGTATTTTTTGTTGTTGTTGTTTTCTTGTATTTTGGCAGTATCTAGACTTATCTTGGCACAACATCCCTGGATTTAATGTAGATCCCTTATTAGGGGGAAATTACATCTTCTGTCTAGATATAGACTTTGAATAAAAAACTCTGTGAGGCAGATACAACAATGGTGTTCTTACTTTCAATAGTGGTACCTATGTGTTAGTTTGTTCCATTCTTTGCCTTCCTTTATTTGACACAATAGAATGAGGTCCTATTAAATTTAATTAACATAGACCTAAAAATAAAGTTCAGGTCCTCCTTTACCCAAGCATGTTATTTTAAAGTTAAAATAAGAAAAAAAAGACTAGCGAAAGCAAATAGAAATTGAATAGTCTAAGTAAATAAAATGAAGTACTTTTCAAATGATAGGGATTGACAGGCACTTAATATTGTTTCATGATCTACTCACTGGTGTTTGATACCTCAATACACATACTAATGGGTGATTGATTTGCCAACCAAAGATAAGTAAAACATATTTCCATCCTGAAGTAGCTCACATATTGAAGAAGGGACAGCCTGGCATGAAACAGGAAGCAATACTATTTACAGAATAATCATATCCATATATTTTTACAGGAGGAGAGAGGAGGAACAGCCTAAATGCTTGCCTCTTATCACACAGTGATGATTCTGTTTAGGGAATGTAGTGGGATTTTTAAATTTTTTGAAGAAGATAAGAAACAAGTTTCCTTTGCCAGTTTTTGGTATTCCTATGCCCAATGTTTCTGGAAAAGTGAAATTTGTTATTCTGGTGCTCCTGTTGGAACCCACAATTTTTCCTTTAGTAGCATGGGATTTGGTCAAAAGTGAAAGGTCTTTTAAAGAGATAAATGTAGCAGTGAAGACGACAGAGTTACTGCTAGAAGCCTTTTTTTAAACTGTTAAATTTTTAACTTTCACATGAAGCAGTGAAGAATTCAAGAACGTGAATGAATCTCTGTATCAACAGTATTTTAATAAAAGAAACAAAAGAAAAATGAAAAATTGAAATAAACTACTAAAGAAAATTTTAAAGTACTCAAAAATTGAGTACACCTATCTTAATCTGTTGGAAACCACGCGATGGCGCTGCAGGCTAAAGAGATGGGCAAAAATTGAACTGAAGCTGCTACCAACGTCACTAACATAAAAGGAAGATCGCCAGGAAGACAAACTGTAGCAAGACAAACTGTAGCAGCCCAAGATTCGAAAAGGGGGAGAGGACATAGATCTCAGCTACCACATGGTGCAGATCTGAGGTTTGCTACTGCTGTTTATGGTGAGCACTGGATTGCACCCATATTGATGAAAAAAGCAACTATGGAGGCCAGAGGATTGCACTTTCTGAGACAAGGGCAAGTCCTAATTCTCTCTTTATTTTGGGGTGTGTCCTGGGCAGGTTCTGGGTTTGGACATTATGTGGTGACAGAGGAAACAGAAAGAGGATCCTTTGTGGTCAATCTAGCAAAAGATTTGGGGCTAGGGGTGGAGGAGCTGGCTGCAAGGAGAACTCGAGTAGTTTTTGATGAGAACAAACAATACTTGCTCCTGGATTTTCATACTGGAGATTTGCTCACAAATGAGAAACTGGACCGGGAGAAGCTGTGCGGCCCCACAGAGCCTTGTATACTGTATTTCCAAATTTTACTGGATAATCCCTTTCAGATTTACCGGGCTGAGCTGAGAGTTAGGGATATAAATGATCACTCACCTGTGTTTCCGGACAAAGAGATGGTCTTAAAAATACTAGAAAATACAGCTCCAGGGGCAATATTTCGGCTAGCAAGAGCACAGGACTCGGATGGAGGGCTTAATGGTATCCAAAACTACACCATCAACCTTAGCTCTTTTTTCCATATTAAAATTAACAAAAATGATGAAGACATGGTATATCCAGAGCTAGTGCTGGACAAAGCTCTAGATTGGGAGGAGCAGCAAGAGCTCAGTTTAACACTCACAGCAATAGATGGAGGGTCTCCACCCAGGACTGGGACTGCCACTATACACATAATGGTCTTAGACGTCAATGATAACGCCCCACAGTTTTCCCAGGAGCTTTATGAAACCCAGGCTCCAGAAAACAGCCCTGTGGGGTTCCTTATTGTTAAAGTCTCTGCAGAAGATGTAGACACAGGAATCAATGCAGAAGTTTCCTATTCATTTTTTGATGCTTCTGAAGATATTCGAACAACCTTTCAAATTAATCCTTTTTCTGGGGAAATCATTCTCAGAGGATTACTTGATTATGAGTTAGTAAAGTCTTACAAGATAAATATACAGGCAGTTGATGGTGGGGGTCTTTCTGCGAGTTGTACAGTTTTGGTTCAGGTATTAGATACCAATGACAATGCCCCCGAACTGATCATATCATCACTTTCCAACTACGTGGTCGAGAACTCTCCTGAGACAGAACTGGCAGTTTTTAGAATTAAAGACAGAGACTCTGGAGAAAATGGAAAAATGGTTTGCTACATTCAACAAAATTTGCCTTTCCTTCTGAAACCCTCTATGGACAATTTTTACATCCTAATGACTGAAGGAGCATTGGATAGAGAGAGCAGAGCCGAGTACAACATCACCATCACCGTCACCGACCTGGGCACGCCCAGGCTCAAAACCCAGCACAACATAACCGTGCAGGTCTCCGACGTCAACGACAACGCCCCGACCTTCACCCAAACCTCCTACACCCTCTTCGTCCCCGAGAACAACAGCCCCGCCCTGCACATCGGCAGCGTCAGCGCCACAGACAGAGACGCGGGCACCAACGCCCAGCTCACCTACTCGCTGCTGCCGCCCCACGAGCCGCACGCCGGCCTCGCCCCGCTGGTGTCCATCAACGCGGACACCGGGCAGCTGTTCGCGCTGCGGGCGCTCGACTACGAGGCCCTGCGCGCCTTCGAGTTCCGCGTGGGCGCCGCCGACCGAGGCTCGCCCGCGCTCAGCAGCCAGGCGCTCGTGCGCGTGCGCGTGCTGGACGCCAACGACAACGCGCCCGTCGTGCTGTACCCGCCGCAGAACGCGTCCGCGCCCTGCGCCGTCCAGAACTCTAACCCTAAGGGTCCCTGTGCTCACCACAGTGGGCTGGAGGAGGGACATATTTGTTGATACTTCCTTTCCCTTCCCTAGCTCCCCGAGAACAACAACCCCGCCCTGCACATCGGCAGCGTCAGCGCCACAGACAGAGACGCGGGCACCAACGCCCAGCTCACCTACTCGCTGCTGCCGCCCCACGAGCCGCACGCCGGCCTCGCCCCGCTGGTGTCCATCAACGCGGACACCGGGCAGCTGTTCGCGCTGCGGGCGCTCGACTACGAGGCCCTGCGCGCCTTCGAGTTCCGCGTGGGCGCCGCCGACCGAGGCTCGCCCGCGCTCAGCAGCCAGGCGCTCGTGCGCGTGCGCGTGCTGGACGCCAACGACAACGCGCCCGTCGTGCTGTACCCGCCGCAGAACGCGTCCGCGCCCTGCGCCGAGCTGCTGCCGCGCGCCGCCGACGCCGGCTACCTGCTGACCAAGGTGGTGGCGGTGGACGCCGACTCGGGCCAGAACGCCTGGCTGTCCTACCAGCTGCTCAAGGCCACGGAGCCCGGGCTGTTCAGCGTGTGGCCGCACAACGGCGAGGTGCGCACGGCCAGGCCGCCGGGCGAGCGCGACGCGCCCAAGCACAGGCTGCTGGTGCTGGTGCGCGACAATGGCGCGCCGCCGCTGTCGGCCAGCGTCACGCTGCACGTGCTGCTGGTGGACGGCTTCTCGCAGCCCTACCTGCCGCGGCCGGAGGCGGCGCCCGAGCGCGCGCCGGCCGACCCGCTCACCGCCTACCTGGTGGTCGCGCTGGCCGCCGTGTCCTCGCTCTTCCTCGTGTCGGTGCTGCTCTTCGTGGCCGTGCGGCTGTGCAGGAGGAGCAGGGCGTCCGCGCTGGCTGGCTGCTCGGCGCCCGAGGGCCACTTTGCGGGCCGCCTGGTGGACGTCAGCGGCGGGGGGACCCTGGCGCACAGCTACCGCTATGAGGTGTGTCTGACGGGAGGGTCTTCTGGGACCAATGAGTTCAAATTCCTGAAGTCTGTTACCACCAACCATCAGGAAGCCCGGAATGACTTGGAGGATAATTCTATCTTTGTAAATGGTTTGGGATACAATTAGCAATTGTTGATTTTTCAGATCATTTTGGGTTAATGTTAGGTATTTTAAAACGTATTTGGTCTCCATTAAGAGTTTGGGGGTGGGGCGGTCCTAAGGAAATTTTTAGAGTTTTGCTTATATTCTTCTAGTTAAGCCAATTAGAAATTGTCCTCGGGTATATTCCTGTACTTTATCTCTTTTAAAAACCATTCATGAAAAAACAAAGCATTCATGAAGACAATGAACCTTCAACTCAATTACTGAAGTCACAAATATTTGTTCAATTTATTGATGACCCCAGCCCCATTGTCTGTTCATCGTTCATTACCTTTTTCTAAATATTTGATGCTTTGAAGAGAATCATACAAATGTAATAAATTATTATGTCTTCTGTTTGATACTATGCTTTCCTGTTTAGAATATTTTAATGGAGAAATATCTGCAAATATACATGGGTTTGTTTTACAGTAGTATTAAATGAGAAAGACCACAAATTTCTCCCAAACCTAAAGGTTTTTAGTCTTTAAGACAACCTTCCATATATATAAAATATATGAACATTATTGTAAGATTAGATTTTACCTAAAGACTTGTAAAAAACTAAAAGTCCCTTTTGCAATGTGTAGCCCACGACATCTTTTTCTGAAAACTTCTGTTTTCCGTGGACTTGTACTGTTATTTTATATGACCATCACCCTCTATGATTTCAGGCAATTTTTTTTCTCAGTACTGGGGGTTGAACCCAGAGCATCCACAATGAATTACATCCGCAGCCTTTGTTTTATTTTGCTTTTGAAACAAGGTCTTGTTAAATTGCTAAGCTTTCTGCGCAGGAATCAAACTCGTGATCCTCCTACTTCACCCTCCCAGAGTGCTGCGATTACAGGCTTTTGGTGGTTGTAGACAACTCTAATTCAAAGTGGGCCCATCTTATCCTTGGGTTTTCTTTTAATGACTTTGAGACCTGATATAATATAGTCTCCCTGTTAAGAACTTTCCAAGAAAGTAATTTCATATTTGGCTAAATACATGGACAGAAGTACAGAAAGTCTACTGAGAGAGAAGATGCCAAATGAGCACCTTTATTGTAGATTTTCCTCTTATAGATGTTTCAGTCCCTCCTAAGTCTGCTTTCTCTCTTAGGTTTTTCAGAATGAACATATGCTCTTTCAATAAACTTCCTCTAATTAAGATAGCTAAGTGAGGGTTTTTTCCTTGTTAAAATTATGTTTAGGTATTCTTGCATGAATTGGTTAGACTTCATTATTGATCTGAGATATTTATTGTGACTTTTCATATTAAGATAACATTTACCATCAAAAAAGTGTTGAAATTAGTAATGTGGAAGGGGTAACTATAAAGTTTTGTTAAAATAGATAATTTCAAGAACTGGGAAATATGTTCAGTGATACAATTTTCAAAGTATTTAACAAAATACTTAGAATATTCTATATAAGAACTTTTAAATATCATTAGTGTCAAAATAGCATTAGTGTGAAATAACATTGACAATGTAAAGTGTGTCTAAAAGAGATGTATGTCTTATTCATAGAATAATCATAATTTTATTGTTGTATTATTTCTTTTTATAATGTATTTCTTTGGTTAGGGGTGGCCACAGTATTTTGCCATTTAATAGAAACACATTTTAAATCATTCTGAGGTGTTTCAAATTACAACTCAAAAGGTCAAAGATATAGGTAATTGCAAACATAACATCTTGTTTATACAGTTTAAATAAAGAACTGGGAGCCCAGCAGCTGCAGTTAGAGAAGAAGCCTGTCAGAAATTTTAAATTGTGATTTATTCACTGATCCATTTGACAAATATTTGTTGAGCATCTACTATGTACCAGGCATTGTTTCAGACATTTGGGATGCAGCAGTGATAAAAACAAAGTTCTAGTACTCGCTAGTAATGCAGGAAGTAAATGATTAAATATGTACATTTATGCTATGTCAGATGAGAAGTGCGGGAAAGAAAAGAGTTTAAGAGAAGTGGCTTCATATACATTTTCTCATATTTGGAATCTTTCATAAAATTATACCTCTTTGACCTTATGTGGAGAGGATATCGTTAACTGGAATGAACTTACAACTTTTTCCTTGATGTAATTCAACATGTGTGGTACATGGCTGCCTAGAATTTAAAAGAAAATATAGAGGAATTAATCCTCTATATTAATCCTCTATATCTTTTTTTGCTGAAAGAGTTTTAAGAAATCACATAGATGTATATCATTAATTTTACAAGATGACTGATCGCTATTATGTCTTCTTTCATTGCTCAATTTCCCTCAGACACCCCCCAACTATAATACAGGCGCTAGGAGATAAGGACCATGTCTGGGTTGTTGGCTGATGTATTTGAGAACCTGGCACACAGAGATGAATAAAACTTCTCTGAGAATGAATAATTATGATTGTATGATTTAGTGATTAATCATCTGCCTCAAAACAATTTCCAAACTTCTAACAATTATTAAAATAGTATTAATGTAGCAATTCATTTTGAAGCAAAAGTAACGCATGGTGGCGCTGCAGGCTAAGGCTTTAAAAAAGACCCCTGTAAATGCTAAGAACGCCAGATTTCCAGCGGAAGAGAAAAAAAGCCTGTAAGCAGAGTTCCGACCAATAAGTCTTCAGATAATCCTACTTACCTCCTGTCTAGAGAGGTTATCAACTGACAGATTGATCCTTGTCTCAGTCCCATTGCTCCCTGAGGTACTGCTGACCCCTGTTCCTGCATAGACATTTGCAAAAGTAAAGATGGAGGCTGGAGGGGAGCACAAAAAAAGGCAAGTCTTGATTCTCTTTCTCTTACTGGGAATGGCTCAGGCAGGTTGGGAGCCTCGTCGCTATTTTGTGCTGGAGGAAACAGAGAGTGGCTCTTTTGTGGCCGACCTGACTGAAGACCTAGGGCTGGGAGTGGAAGAGCTAGCTGAACGGGGAGCCTGGGTGGCCTCTGAGGATAACAATCCACGCTTGCATCTCGATCAGCAGACTGGGAAGTTGTTATTAAATGAGAAACTGGACCGGGAGGAACTGTGTGGTCCAGCAGAGCCCTGTGTAATGCATTTCCAAGTGTTACTGAAAAAACCACTGGAAGTATTCCAAGCTGAACTACTGGTGGGAGACATAAATGATCATTCTCCTGAGTTCCCTGAAAGAGAAATGACCCTGAAAATCCCAGAGACTAGCCCTCCTGGTACTGTGTTTCCTCTGAAAAAAGCTCAGGATTTGGATGTGGGCATTAACAATATTCAAAACTACAGTATTGGTCCCAACTCTCATTTCCATGTTTCCATCCGCAGTCGGGGAGATGGCAGGAAGTACCCAGAGCTGGTGCAGGGCAAAGAGCTAGATCGCGAGGAGCAGGGAGAGTTCAGATTAACCCTGACAGCATTGGATGGCGGCTCTCCGCCACGATCTGGTACCGCCAAAATCCTTGTCTTGGTCATGGACGTCAATGACAACGCTCCCGAATTTGCTCAGCCGCTCTACGAGGTGCAGGTACCAGAAAACACACCTTTAGGGGCCCTCGTTGTCAAGGTCTCTGCTAGGGATTTAGATACTGGGACAAATGGAGAAATATCATACTCCCTTTATAGTTCTCAGGAGATAGGGAAAACTTTTGAACTAAGCAGCCTTACAGGAGAAGTTCGACTAATTAAATTACTAGATTTTGAGAAAATATCATCTTATGAACTAGATATAGAGGCATCTGATGGCGGGGGACTTTCGGGAAAATGCTCTGTTTCTATTCAAGTGATGGACGTTAACGATAATCCTCCAGAATTAACTATTTCGTCACTTAACAGTCCTATTCCTGAAAATTCCCCTATGACAGAAGTGGCTCTGTTTAAGACGCGGGACCGAGACTCGGGCGAAAATGGAAGAATGGTTTGTTCCATTCAGGATGGCATTCCCTTCACGCTAACACCTTCAGTTGAGAATTTCTACAGGCTTGTAACAGAAGGAGCTCTGGATAGAGAGAACAGAGCCGAGTACAACATCACCATCACCGTCACCGACCTGGGCACGCCCAGGCTCAAAACCCAGCACAACATAACCGTGCAGGTCTCCGACGTCAACGACAACGCCCCGACCTTCACCCAAACCTCCTACACCCTCTTCGTCCCCGAGAACAACAGCCCCGCCCTGCACATCCAGAACTCTAACCCTAAGGGTCCCTGTGCTCACCACAGTGGGCTGGAGGAGGGACATATTTGTTGATACTTCCTTTCCCTTCCCTAGCTCCCCGAGAACAACAACCCCGCCCTGCACATCGGCAGCGTCAGCGCCACAGACAGAGACGCGGGCACCAACGCCCAGCTCACCTACTCGCTGCTGCCGCCCCACGAGCCGCACGCCGGCCTCGCCCCGCTGGTGTCCATCAACGCGGACACCGGGCAGCTGTTCGCGCTGCGGGCGCTCGACTACGAGGCCCTGCGCGCCTTCGAGTTCCGCGTGGGCGCCGCCGACCGAGGCTCGCCCGCGCTCAGCAGCCAGGCGCTCGTGCGCGTGCGCGTGCTGGACGCCAACGACAACGCGCCCGTCGTGCTGTACCCGCCGCAGAACGCGTCCGCGCCCTGCGCCGAGCTGCTGCCGCGCGCCGCCGACGCCGGCTACCTGCTGACCAAGGTGGTGGCGGTGGACGCCGACTCGGGCCAGAACGCCTGGCTGTCCTACCAGCTGCTCAAGGCCACGGAGCCCGGGCTGTTCAGCGTGTGGCCGCACAACGGCGAGGTGCGCACGGCCAGGCCGCCGGGCGAGCGCGACGCGCCCAAGCACAGGCTGCTGGTGCTGGTGCGCGACAATGGCGCGCCGCCGCTGTCGGCCAGCGTCACGCTGCACGTGCTGCTGGTGGACGGCTTCTCGCAGCCCTACCTGCCGCGGCCGGAGGCGGCGCCCGAGCGCGCGCCGGCCGACCCGCTCACCGCCTACCTGGTGGTCGCGCTGGCCGCCGTGTCCTCGCTCTTCCTCGTGTCGGTGCTGCTCTTCGTGGCCGTGCGGCTGTGCAGGAGGAGCAGGGCGTCCGCGCTGGCTGGCTGCTCGGCGCCCGAGGGCCACTTTGCGGGCCGCCTGGTGGACGTCAGCGGCGGGGGGACCCTGGCGCACAGCTACCGCTATGAGGTGTGTCTCGCTGGAGACTCTCAGAATAACGAGTTCCAATTCTTGAAACCCATCTTCCCCAATATTTTGGGGCAGGATTCTGGGAGGAAATCAGATGGTAGCCCTACTTTTCAAAATAATTTAGGTATCTGAAAGTTCTTCTTCGCTATTTTTTTTTCAGCTTTGCATTTCACCTTTTTTGTCTTTGTAGTCATCTCGCAACCTACTGTTTATTCTTTTTTAGTAATTTTTTGTTGGTCTGCCATACATTATTTGTTAGTAAATTTTTTATCCCGAAATTTCATGTTTCTGATTAAATTTTAGTATTAATTCCTGAAAAAGTTAACTCCTTCTAATAAACATAATTCTAATTTTAAAATATATTTCCTACTATATGAAACTACATAAAATGTAAGATTGCTCTTTTGTTATACTTCATTTTAAAACTGGAAGTCTTTTTAGTTTTTATTGTTAACACAGCTGTGACATTTCAATAACCCCGTTTCTGTTTCAGATGTAATGGGTTCATATTCATTAATGTAAAGTTTCTTTCAAGTTCTCTTGTGTTAGAAATCAGCCCCCAGACTCAAATTTTCGGTGCGAAAAGAATGTACTCAGACACAGGGCAAGAGGTCTCACAAGGTATTTTACTTTTGCAAAAGTGGTGCAAACCCATCCCAGCAAGGATGTAGTAGGTACACAAGACAAAGGAGGGTCTGCACTTTTATCCTGAGGAGTAACTGACCTCTTCCCCATTGGCTGGATAGAAGGTTCACAGTCTATCCTGACGGCTAACTCAGGTGGCATGGGGAAATCGGAAAAGTTATTGAAGGGAGAGGGGGCATGGAGAAAAGGGGAATGTGAAGAATAGAAAGTCCTTGGCTCTTAATAAGCCATCCTTAGTTAATAGCTGTATTCTCAGAGTTTGAACTGAGCAGGCAACCTTATGACTCGTGTGTTCAGGAAGGGTTGTTCAAGGTGAATTAGAGCCTGAGATAGAGACAATCCCTTTTGTTAGAAAAGACAGCGCTTATTGTTTCTCACACTTGGAACTTTTTTTTTTCAATTAGCAGCAACATGAATAATTTCAAACTATTTCAGTGTCATATTTGTAAACATTAGACTTTTACTCAAATACATGTCTTATGAAAATATATTTGCATCAACTATTATTTCTCATCTAAATTAATGTAGAAAAGGTTTCTGGACTCTTCCTCGTCTTTAACTGAAGTTGTGGTACTGATGAAGTGTTTGACAGGTGTTTTAATGATATACATATTGACCATATTTAAGAAGTTCCTGTAAGGCCAATTGATTCAATGAAGACCATATGACCAAGTGATCAATTTCTTGTAGCTGTCCCTTGATATTGAGGGGAAATTCTCAAGTGAGCTCAAAATTCTGGAATTACAAAAGCTTCTGCTTTTACAGTATGCCAGTATCTATTTACCTTTGAATACTTACATTTTTTGATAAATAATCAAAAAGTACATTGTAGAATTAACATACCTATTGCTCCTGGCAGTTAACCAATCAAAATTTATTAAAGGATATGTTGATGAAGGAATTGAATGATTTGGAGAAATTATTTTGAATAATAATTCCTGTCCCCAAAGATGTCCACATTCTAATTCCTGGAACCTCTGAATATTATTATGTTACCTTGCAAAAAGAAATTAAACTGTAAATGGAGTTTAGGTTGTTAATCTGCTAAATTTAATGTAGGAAGACTATCATAGATAATCTGGGTGACTGGTTCAAGAAGTTGAAAGGTTTTAAAGGCACAATTGAGTATTCCCTAAAATGAAGAAATTCTGTCAGAGGACAGCAGGGTCAGCTTGTACCTCAGTGTTCCAGCCTGGCTTTCCTTATTGTCTGCCATACACATGTTGGATTTGTCTAGCCAGCTTCTACAATTGAATGTCTTAGTTTATATCTTCTGTTGGCTGTTTCTCTGCTTGAATCCTAACTGATACAGATTTTGGTAGCTGGGAGATAATGTAACAAGTACCTAAACATATGCAAGTGGATTTCGAATAGGGCAGTGGGCAGAGGCTGGAAGAATTTAGGAACCTTAGATTGCTTTGGACAGACTACTAATAGAAATGTGGTGTTCACAACTCTCCTAGTGAGGATTCAGCAGGAAGTAAGGAGCATGGTAGATAAATATAAATTCTTATAGAATAGGTGAATCATTTAAGGCAGACTTCGGGAAGAAAAAGTAGTTCTTAAAGTTACTGGTAGTAAGGGCTCAGAAGTAAGGGAAATGATATTGGAAAGCAGAGGAAAAGGAATACTTTTATATAGTGGCCCAAAATTTAGGTGCAGTTATGTGGAAAGAAAGGATTAGTATTCCTAATCTATTTAGAGAAAAAGACTTGGGTCTTTTATCCCAAACAAGGCTAAATAGCATACAGTGAGAGTTCACTTTGGTCATAGTTAATGTAAATTTTACTGGGATAAAGGCATGACTGTAATTCTCCATGTTCAGAACTTGAATCTGTCGGAAAGTACAACCAAAAATAATCAAAATTTTGTCCCAATTGCTGAATCAGTAGCCTGAAAATTACTGTAGAAGTTTTAACAACAGGCTTTGGGCACCTTCTGTGTCATGTGCTCTCAATTGTGAGTAAGCAAGTCAAGAGCTAGGGGTGTGTAAATGATCAGAATTGGGCAAATTGGTAGTTCTAGAAACAACCAACATTGGTGGTTAAATTTGACTTGAAATAAAAAGACATGCAAAATCTCTTGATTAAATTCTGTCTCTTTCTGACTGGAAATTCTTTTTACTCTGGGAGTCATGAAAAAACTAACATTTTCCAGGGTGTCAGTCATCCATAATTTTGACAGACCCACAGAATAAAGGTTAAAGATAGTCTTGAGTACTATTTCTTGAAACTTTTTTAACTTATCTAGCCTGTCCCCAAATATTACTCTTCAAATTGTTACTGTTTCAACTTTCAGAATCATGTTTAAAAACCATATGCTCTTCTATATATCTAATTGTGTTTTAAACACATACTTTTATAAATTCATACTTAATGGCAAGAAAATGTGGAAACCAGACAGATCTCTTGCAAACTTAATACCTCTGTTAGTCTAAATTGTATTGGTTGCAATCAGCAGAAACTCAGTTCAAACTAGATCAAGGGGAGAAAACAGAACTCATTCAGAGTATAACAGGATAATTTAATATATATTTAAAAATCAAAACTGATTGAAGAGTAAGGCCTTAAAAACAATTAGAAAAAAAATTAGAAATAAGGACTTGAAAACCATTATCTCTAGCCCATCTGTTCTTTTTTCTACTTGTACCTGATGGTTTCATTCCGTTTTACTGAAAACCAGCTTTCCCCACATAGGGAGAAATGGCTGCCTATAATCAAAAGCCTTTAAAATTTTTCCTTTCAGTATTGGGGATTGAACTTGACAGAAGAAGTGTGATGGACAAATATAGTTAATGTTTAATTTTTTTAATCTTTAAAGGATATTGCCATTATTTCCCTCAAAAACACATCCTCCCTTCAAAAACACTCACCTCATTGTTCTTGCTACTTTCTGAAGCAGTCCTAGAAGTCCTTTTTCTTGTGAGTCTGTAGTTGCACTGTCCTGGCTGCCTCAATGTCCTCACTCATTTCAAAACATTACCTTTCATGGTCATTTTTACTTTGGAGAAGGGACAGAAGTTGCACAGCACCAGACTGGGAGAATAAGGTGGATGAAGACACACTGTAATATTTTTGTGAGCCTGCCTTTTCATTGCAAGGCCACTCGCAGCAGCATTCACTATATATATATATTTTTTTGGCATTCCTCATAAAGACTCTTACAAGATTTCCAAAACTGCTTGAAGAAGTAACAAGAACAATAGGATAAGCGTGTTTGAAGCAAGGGGTAGTATTGTGAGGGCAATTAATGGCTACATGTCTTTCACTGTAATAATTTTAAACTAAAATATTCTCTATATATTTCAGTCATGCCTCATATATTAGGTATGTGTTCTACCACTGAGCTACATCTCCAACTTTGATTTCATTTCATTTCATTTATTTTGAGGTAGGATCTCACTAAGTTCCCAGGCTGGCCTTGAACTAGACAATCCTCCTACCTTAGCACCCTTGGTAGCTGGGGTTACAGACATGGGGTTATCTACATGCTCTGCTTAAAAATTATTTTTTATTACCACAAACTAATTTATGTGTTATCTGGCCCAAACTTTAGAAATCTTGGTGGGCTTGTATAAGCACCAAGTTGGGGACAGTATGTAGGTGTGTGTACATGTGTGTGTATGTTTAATATTTTGACTGCTCCCATTTTTTTCATGATTACTATGAGGGTAGGAGATGTATTTCCTCCCTGAGAATTCAGAAAATAAATGTCTACAGATGTCAGTATTCACCAACACTAGTGATTTGAAGGTAAGGGAAGCAGTTTCCCACATAGTTGACATATAGGCACAGTTATGTGCCTGTGTTTTTTGTGTGTGTGTGCGTGTAGTCACAAAATTTACACAAACCCTGTTTCACTATCAGGGAAGACATATTAGCTCAATTGTTCTGAATAGCCAGGTATTTTTCTGTGAAATGCTGCTAGGTAACAAATGGTAATTCAACACTGATGCTGAATTTCTGAAGACTGGAGCTTACAAAGAGAAGTGATGTGTGGGGAGAGCAAAGCAGACTTCTGGAGTGGTGGTCATTGCTGGTGCTTTCTTATACAATGAGACATAAGAACAACAAGGCCTGTAACATCTATTTCCTCTTCATAATGACTCTTAGAACATTCATTTCATCCAAATATACTTACTACCAGCATGTCTCTAGTGGATTTTTTGTCTATATCTAGATATTCCTTAGTAATATGTCAAAGGAAGAGAGGTATAGCAGTGACCTGAATACGAGGATTTGCTATGTCTATGTTTTTGACAGTAGTGATCACTTTTACCATATACTTTCTGACTGCTTCAGGTGTTAAAAAGCAGTGAGGCCTGGGGCTGTTGCACAGTGGTAGAACACTTGCCTGGCATGCACAATGCCCAGAATCCAATCCCCAGCACTGCAGAAAAATGTCTGGCAAATTCCAGCAGTGTCAGAAGTTGGTGTCCTACTTACAGTCTCCATGATATGTGTTAATAGACTGGAGAACAACAAACACCATTTCCTCCAGGCTATTTTCACTAGCCCCAAATCTTTGGGGGTACACCTTGTCATTTGAAAACATTCATGGCCAATTTCAAGATGATAATAATTTGAATATCAAATAATAGATAGAAGTGTATTAATGTTACTTTGAGATTGGCCTTCCTCTTAATTTTTACTAACAACACACATACTTGGATTCATCCTAAAGAACTTCTCATTTTCTGAAACGATTTTAAATAGGCCATACTACTCCTTCTTATCTTGCTTTACAAATACTTTATCAGTAAAGTGTAGAATTTAAAAGCATCCCTAAAACATTAATACTTTTTCTGAGGCTGATATGGATTGCCTTGAAATAAGTATTTATATCCAGTTACCAGCAGTCAAAAAATCAAGAAAAATGTTTCATTAATACATGAATTGTGATGACTCAAATAGTTTTAGAACTCCATAGCTGTTCCCAGGGTGTGTGCATTTGTGTGTGTCACATTGCGCGTGTGTGTGTGTGTAGCAAAGTAGGTGGTGAAAATGCACTGCATGCAGAGATGCATGCCAGAGTAAAATTTTGCATATATTTTCCACATATCTGTAGTTTCCAATTAAGATATCTGTGTAGTTTACTTCATGAATGCATGTAATAAACCTGGCATTAGCAATACGTTACATAAGAGGTCACATTTGCAAACTAAGGGCGTTTTCTATTCTTGAATTTAATAACTGCCCACATTCTTGGATCTAGAATTTTTGTTGCTATTTGGCCTTGAAGGAGCATCCTAAGAAAGAGAACTATAAAAGAGATGTGGTCAATTTTTTTCTCATTGAGAGCAGGAAGCAATAAAGTTGGCAGTATTTTACATAGTTGGGATTAGGGTAAGGTCATTGAAGCCAAAATATATAAGGGCAGCATGGTTCCTATAATTATTTAGAAATTTGATGTTTGGTTCTCCATGGATTTTTGCATTAAATTTCATTTTTAAAGAATATTGCATTAAATAGATTTATCTTTACTACAGATTTTTGAGTGATCCCTTAAAATTTGCATCTGATAGATAATAACCAATGCAGATAGATAATAACCAATAATGAGACAAGGTTGAGACACTTGCCTCAACCTTGTCTCAACCTTGTCTCAACCTTGTCTCATTATTGGTTATTATCTATCTGCAAGGTCACATAGACATAACTATGGTGGCAATGGTAGTCACTCCTGGAATTTAAACAATGAAATCTGAAACAAGTCCCTTGATATTCTGAATATGGACAGCGAGAGCAATGGTAGAAGAAGACAAAGATGCCAACCAGATCCAGTGAGCTGGAGTCCTGCAGACTGGTAATGGAACTGCACCTGTATGACCATGACTTACCAAATTGTTCATATATTTTTCTTCCAAGTGACATGAAGAAATGTGAAAAAATAGCTATTAGATTCAGTGTGTTAGTTTTGTTGAGAATTTTTGCATGTAACATCCTTATTGAATCATACATATTTCATGGGAATTGTCTACGATTTTTTTGTAATGGCCTTGTCAAATTGCAGTTTTAAGATTCTACTAGTTTAATAAAATGAGTTGACCGTTGCTTCCCCCTTTCTATTTTGTTTGTTTGTTGTTTTTTTTTTTT